>JANHGC010008043.1:16344-37459 GCA_027560395.1 Boaedon fuliginosus
GATCTGACAACCTGCTGAACAAGTCAGCAGAGACTGCAGTGCTGCATTTAACCACTGCGCCACCCAGGCTCTTATAACTTTTGTAACTTCCTGCAACCTGCAGACCTGGTTCAAAAAAGCCACGAACGTTATAAATTACAGTATGCAAATGGTCGCAACAAGAAACAAATGGAAAAGGAAACTCCTTGAGAATGAAAGTTGTTATGTAGCAATAACTTTTTCCTCCTCTTGTGCTTCAGGAAAGAAGATCCATCTCTGGAAGCTTTAATATAGGAAAATAATTTCATTTGCTGGTTTCTCATTCCCCCCCACCCCTTATTTCCTTTCCGCCCCGTGCAATTCCTTTTAGAAGGAATGGTTATTCCAGCACATAAGCACTTTTTAAACACCACTTTTGGTGTTTAAATGCCAAATCACCAGCTCCTTTGCAACTGGCTCATTAGTTATTAATGAAGCAACATATTTGTTCAAAATTTATGATAGTTGATTTGCTTCCATTGCCCTATGAAATATTAACATAGCATTTGTACTCGCAACCACTTTGCAGGCATTAGACTGAGAATGTTGCATATTCATGAACGCTCATAAATGTTTAAGAAGACAACGTAGAAAACATGCGAGCTGTCAGCCAGCCAGTAAAAAAAAGGCATATTTACAGTGCTAATAAGTATTTGAGTTTATAGGATAAAATGGCAAGTTACAAATTAAATGAATTTCAGTTTGCCCATTGCAGCCATCGGCCCCAATCTTCCTCTCTCACTTCCAAAGCTTAAGTCAATTTAGGAAGCTGGCTGCCAGTTGAAATTTCCCCTAGGCAATAACAAACTCTTTGTGGTAGCTTAGTTCCTAGAAGTTGATCTACCCAGAGTTATGTTGGATATATTATACAAGAAGGCCACGGAATTGTTGGCACAGTGGGAAAGAAGATTATTTGCAATTCTAAACTTTTCCAACTCCTAACATTTTTTTTTCTATCACTGCTGCCATAAAGTTATATGTCTGAGATGAACCAGAAATGAGAAACTGTGGAGCCCATTCAACAGTCAAGATAAAAGAGCTGTTAAAAAAATTAGGACTACTATGAAGCAGAATCAGTAATCAAGTGGACTACACTGAGCAGGGATAAAGTGGAATAGAAAGCTGATTTTCTTGGAATCAGTAGTCAGCCTACCTAAGGACAGTTAGACAAGGATTGACATTAAAAAAAAACAGAAGATCTCATGAAGAAACATGCAGTTTCTGTTCAATACCTGGAGATGGTGCATGTTTTTCCATGGGATCTTCTGAATAAAGGCACAAGGAAAGAGGTGGATTTTGATGTCAGATCCAAGGTTTAATTCTTGGAGTTCTTGGATATGCATCTTGCCCAAAGCTTTAGACTTGTCTACAACTTGTCTGCAAGCAGCCTTGCGTTCCCTTTGATTAGGGAAGAGAGGCATGGTATACATTAAATCAGTGTCTCTCAAACTTTTTTGGTTCACTGCCCCCTTTTAGAAAAAATTGAATGCTTAATGCCCCCCTGTCAAGCCCCACCCCCAGGCCAGGGGGGGGTGAGCTGCCCAAGCCCTGCCCCTGGAATGCCCCGCCCCTTGCCTAGGGCACTGCTGGTAGTTGGGTCAGCCCCGAGTAATGGTGAGGACATAGAGGAGAGGAATATATGCTGCGCCGGCACTGCTCTGACCCACGCATCGCTAACAACTACTCTCAATGAGAAGCCCTCCTTTCGCTTATTGCGCAGGCGCAGCATGGGAGCCAGTTGAATCCTCTGCTGCCCACTAATTGGTTCCTGGCGCCCCCTAATTCCACATAGTGCTTCCAACGCCCCCTTAGATTGCTCCAACACCCACTAGGGGGCGGTACCGCCCACTTTGAGAACCACTGCCTTAGGGCAACTTAACATTATCAGATTCATTCCATATAAAAATATGATCTGTCTTTCTCTATGTACAAATAAGCTACAGCAATCCCCATAAAATTAACATTACTAAATGTCGTTTATTTTTCTTCCATTCAATCCGGTCAATTCTTGGAGACTGCCTGGACAAGTCCCTGCAATTTTGTTGGTAGGAGTTTTCAGAGATTGTTTCCCATTGCTTCCTTCCTGAGAGAGAAAGGCTTTGAGCCTAAGATGGGACTAGAACTCATGGTCCATCCCCTTGGCCCTGTTTCTAGCCTGATTCCTTGCATTTTCCAGCAAAAGGTTTTAATGCTCAATATGATAATGACTAATGTTTTTTTTTTAATCTGGCTCACTAACTCAATCTCCCAATTTCCTGACTCAATAATTATGGGCTGGTGACTTTAACACCTGAATGGAATCTAGTGACATGGCTCTTCTAAAAAGGCATATTGCCAACTATTCCATAATTAGGAAGAGTCCACAGAAAACCATATAGCATGGGGGGTGAGTGGAGATTGTTTTTGTTAAAACAATCACATTTGTTTTATTCCTGGGGATGATTTTGAGAGCAAGCTTATCTTTTGGGAATCTTGAGAAGTATCCGTTTTTTATTAGATGCAGAGTGGCTATATACCTTTTAGCAAAGATTTTAGTGTACTTTTTCATTCAGGGAGTGATCATTTACAACTACTAAGTCTTTTAATTTCTGTAGGAATTAAGTAGAGCCACTTGCAATATGTTACCTTCCCAAGGCAGGTAGGTATCTTAGATTGGTATGGGCAGATAAATTGGCTGTCAGTTTTTCAATGCCTCACAAACTATCCATCAGAAGCAGTCACTACAAATGATTATGTGGAAACTATCTCAATTTTGAAATACTTTTTATTAGTTCTTCTCAAAAGTAAGATGCCGAAAGTATGAATAACACTGGGATATCTGCAAGAAACACCATTCGCCTACAAGCAAGAATTGGTGAGACCACAAAATAGACAAAGTAATAGAAAATGAAGGTGCCGAAGTGTTCTGGGACTTTACAATTCAGACAAGCACCTGCCACATACCCCCCTCCCCCAATTTAACAACTGTAGATAAGAAAGACAAAGAAGTCCAGATAGTGGATGTGGCAGTACTTGAAGAAAAAGAATTATAGAAAATTACAAAATACAAAACCTGCAAATAGAGGAATGATTGAGGCATAAGAAAGCAAAGATGGTACCAACTGTGATGGATACCTTGGGTGAAATCCCAAAATATCTGGAGCACATCAACACTATCAGCAATGACAAAATCACCATCAATCAAACTGCAAAAGGCAGCTTTACTTGGAACAGCTTTCATCCTATGAGGATAGCTTTATTTATTTATTTATTTATTTAATTAACTAATTAGATTTATACCCCACCTCTCTTCCCCGCTCAGGGGGAACTCGAGGCAGCTAACACCATCAAACAACATTTGCCTATTCTACCCAGTGATGATATTCTAACCGGTTCACATAATTGCTAGGTTGCGCTCAACCGGAAAGAATATCAGCGCTGACCACGTCTATCTGCCTGGTACCAGAAGCACCAGCTTAGCAAGGTATGCTCTGAGGCAGCACGTAGACTCTGCGATCTCACAGCCAGTTAAAACTGGCCACCAGGCCATGTACCACCGAATCCACCCCCCCCCCACCGCCACGCAGGCAGTGTGTTGTAATTGGTGCTGCTGGAACAGGGCAGATGAACGGGGTCAGCGCTGATATTCTTTCCGGTTGAGCACAACCTAGCAATTATGCGAACCAGTTAAAATATCATCACTGATTCTACCATGTCTTTTGGAAAGACTGGATGGGTAGATAAAAATGCCAAATCCAATCTAAACATCTGGCTGACTGTGACAAACCATAATAATGAAAAATCACCACCAGTCAATTGCAAAAGTCAGCTTTACTCAGAATAGCTTTTATCCTGCAAAGAAATCTTTAACACCAACAAATAACATCTGCCTATCCTGGATCCTTAGGAAGGATTGAATAGGTAGATAAAAATGCCAAATCCAATTTGAACATCTGGCTGACTGTGCAATGAACCATAATAATAGTAAACATTTGGAGGACCACTTGAACACCATTGGTATTGACAAAATAACCATCAGTCAATTGCAGAAGGCAGCTTTACTTGGAACACCTTATATCCTGCAACAATACCTTGAATGCTACCAAAAAACATCTGCCTATCCCAAGTTCTTGGGAAAGACTCAATGCCAATTCCAGTTTAAACATCTGGCTGATTGTCAACCAACCATAATAATATATATTTTAAATCTCGTAGTCACATACCTTTAGCTGAAACTGTAGGCATACCAAACCTATGGAGAAGGAAATAGTCTTATTAGCAGCTGTAATATTTAAGTTTGAAGCCATACACACAATAGACTAGTTTGAACAGCAGAACTGTGAATAATTTGAAAATGGAGCAAAGCCCTTCCTGGCATATAAAACTGGTCTTTATCAGAAGAGCAAGAAACAGTAAATCCAGGTTTCATCTTTAAAATATTACTACCTGAATGAACAGCCTACAATATACTTAAAGAATCATATCTTGTTTTTTCATTCTATTTTAAAGATAGGATCCTTAAAATTCTTCATACATCTCAAAATCCAGGACATTTAAAATATATAATGCATGCTATCCTATCAGGTGGTGACAGAACAAGGTAAACTTTCAATACTAAATATTTGTTTCAATATTAACTTTTTTCAATCTTTCATCTTTGGCACCAATAACAGCACAGATCAAAGCAAAGAATATTATATAATTCACAAAAAGTAATTTTAGTAATTTAGGAATATTTTAACATTTGCTAGAAATTAGCTGCACTTCAGTGCACTGTATTGTTCCTACATCTTAAAGTAATTTGGTATTTTTCTGGAAAGCTTCCTGCACTGAATAAGCAATAAGAGAAACACCTATTTGTTTCATCTACATCTTCCATAATACTGTTCTGGGCATCCCATCTTGTGTTTGATTTTTATTTAATTAATAAACCCATTTCTTAATTAGATGTGAAACTCTGACTCAAACTGTATCATCATCCCCAGATCACATGGCCAGTAATCAGTAACTGGAATGAAGAGCCCAGAATAACCAGACACTATAGGCTCAGGCTCCCTACTCCTAATAAAAGGATCAAAACTAATAATTTCAAATGTTGTTCATTGGAAAGCAAAATGTTATTTATGAGAAGTTTCAATATTACACAAGCATCCCTTCAATATAATAGTTGCCCACAGTTCAAATTCCAGAAGTTCTTAGTTGAAGTTGCCCCAATTAAGAGGGTAATAGAGGATGCACCCAGTAAATTCTTTTATTTATATAACTAAACAGCTGTAGAAAACAATAATAATGAAATACACACTTACCGAGCTGCTCGTGCAGCTTTCTTACTTTCCAAGCTCACAGGAACATTGAATCTCTCTGCTCGCTTCTGCATTCTCTAAGATTAAAAATAAAATACAGCAATTTAACATAGCCAACACAAAAATGCATTTAATTTTGTTGCTTATCTAGTGCATTTTTGTACATTTCAAACTTTCATTACTAGTGCTGTCTTGGCTATTCTTTTTGAAAACAAGACGTATTAGAAGCAGTAAAGGAGGATATACTATTTATAATATTTTTCTGAAAGGATGAATTTTATTCAACTATGATACCACCACACCTATCTGGGCTTAGATATTAAAAGTAATTAAACGGTGAATGCAGAAAATTCCAGGCTTAGCCCAATTCATCTCCTACATGTTTACAGCAAGAGAGACAACACTAGTGGATAAAGGACAAGAAGGAAACCAGATGTTTTGTCAGGATGGGTGAGGTTTGCCCTTTCAAAGTATAAATACAATTCCTCTCTTTTTACATCCATCCATCCATCCATTTATTTATTCAATTCAATTCAATTCAATTCAATTTATACCCTGCCTCTCTTCCCCGATCAAGGGGAACATGAGGTGGCTTTGAAAGAATGGTCAGCAGATTTTAACAGTGAATAAGCCTAACTGTTTCAGGAAAGCTGAAAGGCAAGGCAGGAAGCAGAATAAACTGATATTGAAGAGAGGCATGAAGTTCAAGAAATTCCATCAGAAGAATCTGCTCAATCCAAAGCTTTTGTCAGAAACCCAAAACATACATCAGAAAATGACAAGCAAAATGTATAGATCAGGTTGAACATCCAAAAGGAATGGAGTTTATGTTAGAATGCACATTTTGTCAATTTAATGCAAAGAGAACCCAAGAGTAAGTGAAAACATTCCAAGGCCCTGCCCTCCTCCACTTTTAAGGGGGAAGGTGGGCTATTCTTCGATATAATGGGATAAATACAATTGTAGCTAAGAAAGAAGAATCACTATTTTCTCCAGGGAATTTGACAACACTGCAGAAATTAGCAGCAGCAAAATGGAGGCTTGCTTGGAATTTTTTTCTTTCTGATCAGTAGACAAAACTATTGCTTTGACTAGAAAGTAATAACTAATATCTTGAATTGGATCCAGAAGCAAACTAATACCCAAGGCAGTGTGCATAGCAGAGGTGTTATATGTGCCACCTAGTTGTGCCCAAAGCTGCTTGTGTCAATGCATTCTGCACTTTCCAGAGACTCTTCAATGTAGAGCTCACTGCAGTAGTCAATCTGAAAAATGTACATGAATGACTGAAAGGAGAGCTTGCCAATCCAGAAAGGGGAGTAACTGGTGCACAAGCCAAAGTTGAGCTCCTTGAGCAGAAGTTGTGGACACAGGAGGACTCTCCTAGATTATGGATAAATATTACCCCATCAAAGACCAAAGATGTTAAACCCCAAACTACAGAGGATCCACCTACCCATAGCTACTCTGTCTTAACAGGATTAAGTTGAAACCTGTTGTCCCTCATCCAGGCCTCCACAGCCTCCAAACACTGAGAAAGGACGTCCATAGCATTGCTTAGTTCACCTGAAATGGAGATCTACATCTGGGTATCATCTGCATACTGAGGGTACCTCACCCCATTGCAACAGATGATTTAACTTAAGAGGCTTCGTGTAGATGTTAAAAAAGAGGGGAGATAGTATTAAATCTTGTGGTATCCCACAAAGCAGGGGCTGTAAGCTGGACCTCTTGCTCCCTATCAACACTGACTGGGGCTGGTTCAGGAGGGAGGTGAACCGGTGTAAAATTGTAGGTAGGAATTTTCAGGATGCTTTGGATAGGTAGATCTCTCTTCAGATAAATAGTCCTAAAGATAATCAGGCTCCAAGTCATATAGATCTTCTCAGGTTAAAAGCAGCACCTTGGGCAGGAAAGATGAAAATCTATGTCTTCCAGAGCCTTTTGTAGCTGATGTCCCATCAACTTCCACCCCAAAAGGGGAAAGTTGGAAATGGCTTAAAGTGACTGAATGCAGGACTGACTGCTTAAAGTAAGGAGTGCAGCAGTACCTTTTTCAAAGACTGCAGCATCTCCTCCTTACATAAAGAAGCGTTCACCACAGTTTCCTCCCTCACTGCTATACTTCCTGCCTTGAGTTTCTGAGGAAAAGAAGAGATACAAATCTAATAAACAAACAAAAATTAACAGTCAAAAATCCTTTCTGCTTGTTTAAATATACCACATAATCAAAGTAGGAGAACTTGCTGCACAAGCAAAATCAATCAGTATTGGCAGTTAATGATTGCCCTCAAAGCACTATACTAGCACTTGTTTCACTCTCTTTAACAACACTGCTGTCAACAGAGTCTTTTGAAGACTCAACTTTTTATAGTACAAAATATCTGCATGCCAGCAACAGCATATCAGTTGCTATGAAAAGCAGGAACATTTTCTTTCAACAAACTAACACAATAGTACTTCATTCTTGGGTCAAAGTTTCAATGCTATGCATGCAGCATAATATATTGTACACCCCAATCACAAAAGGATGATAAAAAGACACAAGAGCAGCCTTGGCATGACTATAGAAAATGACTAATGTTCTTTCTGTCTTACCTACACAAAGCAAGCTATAGCTTAACAAGCATAGAGATTAACCAGCATAGAGATTATTTGAAATCAGGCACATAGCACTTTTAAAAGAAAATGTATGTATTCTTTAAAAATTAAAAGTGCAATTCTTTACATAAGAATTAGCAAAAATATGATTGCACAGAATCAAGAAAAAGTGCTGAAAATCTATGATAAATTCAGAAAAAAATGTTAGAACAACAAACGTAGAAGAGACTAATAAAGCTCATTCCAACAAAACAGAAAGCCATTGTTTCTTGTTATGTGAGTTGTATGGTGATTCTTTATCTCGCATATTCACTGTTTTTTAAAGTTACAAATAAAATAAACACTACTCTTCATAGCCTATCTTATATATAACCCCCAAATTAACTTTTCAATCCTAGCCCACTAAAGGCCATTAGGAGTTATAAGAAATATCAAACAAATAATTTATCCCTGCGCAAGTAGTTCCACTTTATATTCCTTCTTTTTGTCTACACAATCTTGACTTTTAAATCATTATTGTGGCATGACAGGATTTTATCTTTCATCACTTTGACATTTAGGTGTTCTCAAAGCTTTTACCAGCTTACTTGGTAAACCCCATAAAGAAACATTGTCTGGGATTTCTTGTCAGAGCTGTTCCATGTCCAGATCCTTTCCCTTGATTTTGTATTCCCACTTTGGTCATGTCAATGTTGTAATCTTCCATGCCTTAAAACTCTACAATGTCTGTGTCAGTAAAAGCTTTTCTCATCATCTTCTGAAAGCTAATTCATTGAAATATGTGTGCTTTCTGAGATATTATTAATATTTCAGTAGATATTTTTTAAAAAACCCTCTTAAAATACAGAAACCTTATAGTCGGCTTAGCCATTTTAATTATTTTCTGCCCAGTCCTTTAGATCCATTTTGTGTCCATTTGCAAACTCCATCAAGCCTCAATTCCTAACTTGATTCATTTCAGTCATTTTATATGCATATATACTAATTTTTTCTGGTCTCCTAATCCATTTAAAACTTTCTTAAATCACCCCCCTTTTTTTTGCTTTTTGCCAATTTGCCAAGTCTCCATTTAAAACTTGCCAGGTCTCAAATTAAGTTTGCCATTTTTAAGCTCTCTAATATCCATAAATGGTTAAACTGGACATTTCCAAATGTGATTAGAAAGTGAGTTAGGTTTGCTTAATGTCCTTATGAAAGGTCCTGCCACTATTGACATCAAAGAGGTCATCTCCCTTAGCTCCTGGCACTCAAGCCCACAGGAGACCCTTGTTTTAGGGTCTTTTTGTGAGGAGCTATCAATTAAGGAACCAATGGGCAATCTTTCAATCTGTCCTTCTCAAGAGATTTGAAGGACTAGTCTACCCACAGGTCTTTTATTTTTCACAGCAGTCTTCATTTCCTTTTCACTGGTGGAGACATCTTCAGTCAGTTATGATTCATACTGGAAGCCAATATATGTCAACTATTCTAATGTTACCTGTGTTTTCCCAAAAATAAGACCCGGTCTTATATTTTCTTTCAACCACGAAAAAGGCACCAGGTCTTATTTTCAGGGATGTCTAATTACTGACTCACCTCAGGGCAGCATCACCAACAGCCCTTCATAACATGAGTCTCCTGCCGGCCACTTCTTTTGCAGCCGCTTGCACATGTCGCCCTCATCCCATTTCATCATCAGAGGCCTTCCAAAAAGGCCTCTGCAGCTGATAATAGAGCTTTGGCTCTATCTGATGGCGAAACAGAGCCCAGGAGTGACACATGTGAGTGGTGGCAAGCAGCCGCATAAGTGGGCCTGCAAGACGAAGTGTCAGGGTGTGCGAGGCCTGGTAAGTAGGGCAACTCCACCCTCCCACCCTAATTTAACTTTTTTCCATGTGCCTTGTCCCACCCCGTGCACCCTGGAATGGGTGGGGTATTAATTAAGCAACATACTAAGCAACATACTAGAAAATGTTAGCCGCCTAGAGTTCCCCCTAACGGGAAAGGAGGCGGGGTATAAATTTAAATAAATAAATAAATAAATAAAATTTAAAATCATAAGTCTGTTACATTCTAAAATACTAACTAAACCTCTGCTGTATTGATGAAATTATGGTTTGGTTTGAGCAGAAAACGTTTCCCATATTTGGGTGCTGTATCTGTAAACTGCAAGAAGGCAACTTACCTCCATTTGAGGAATTTCTGAGGTAATTTTCACCACCTTTTTTTCTGCACTTCTAAATAAAACCAAAAAAATATTTATCAGAACACAAGATATTGCCTTTCATAAACAAAGTAAATCCAGTTTGGTGGACATAAAAACATATTACTGAATAATGGAGGCTTACTGGTTTGAGATGCACTGCAAAAGTCATAGCCACTGAAAGGCCCTCACTTTGGGATGTGTAGAATCCCATGTTTGATCTGTTACTAAGTCAGGGCTATTTCCTGCTTGTGGCTATTATGGAACACAATATGCTCATATTATGTGACGTTGTGGTGCAGTGGTTAGAACGCAGTATGGCATCAGTCTACACATCAGGAGTTTGATTCTGACTGGCTTAAGGCTGACTCAGCCTTCCACCCTTCCGAGGTCGATAAAATGAGGACCCAGATTGTTGGGGGCAATATGCTGACTCTGTAAACTACTCAGAGAGGGCTGTAAAGCACTGTGGAGCGGTATATAAATCTAAGTGCTATTGTTATGTGAGTGTGTTTTGTGTTTCTCATAGCTAAAACGTCACCAACATGATGCAAGCAAGATACATAAGAACTGCAAGTCCAAAGATTCTCAACCATATCAAGCTGAGAAAGGTTACCATAGGCATTACAAATATATCATGAGCTTCTGAAGCCTAATTAAGCTGTCACCAAAGATATTTTGTTCATAATCTTACTTTCCTACAACTATTTCTCCTAATTTTTCTCTGATAATAAAATGAAAAAAATAATTTACACTAATTTTAGAGTTGGCACAATTCCCAGTCCTTGCTTTGGTACATTGGGAAATAAATCCTTGTTGAATGTACCCTATTATTTTATCATTTTCCTTTATGTACACTGTGAGCATATGCACCAAAGACAAATTCCTTGTGTATCCAATCACACTTGGCCCATAAATAATTCTATTCTATTCTATTCTATTCTATTCTATTCTATAAGAATATATGGATCTATGAATTACCAGATATTCTGAAAATAGTCCATTTTTTGACTCCACAATTATAAAAGCAGCACTGTTGTATCATTATCATGCTCATCAAACAACATCCCTTTCAAGATGTTGCAGAAAAATCTAGTGGTGAAATTGTACTCTCAGAGGAAAGACAATCTTAAATGAAGTCTCTTCCAGTCAGAGAGGCTGCCCTGCCATCGGTATCTGAATCTAGAGAATAAACCCTCAAATAATTTTCAGTTCTACAACTACAGTAATAGCTAAGGATCTTTTAATTGGGCTTCTCCATAGAATGAAGGGCTGCCCATATTATAGATTGGGCTACCTTTAGCTTGTTGCTGAGACAACATCCTCATTGTTGGAGCAAAGGAGAATTTCAGTCAATAAAGTTCTCTCGGTGCTATCCATGGTGCTGGATATATATCTATTACACAACAGCTCTTTATCAACTAGGGTAAGGGCTCCATTTAATGTCCTTATTTGCCTGAATTCTATTTACTTAAAAACATCACTTACTTAGACTTAATGATTCTACCTGGGTTGCCTTTTCTGTGTGGTTATATTCCTGTGAAAGCATTATTAGCTTCCCCTATAAATCTTGAGTAAGTACACAACATTCGAAGAGATTTCTATCTATAAACAATATATCTGCAAAACCCCAGAACCCTTCAAACTCTGTCTCGCAACAATTGTTCCCTAAACCTTATTTGAGGTTCATTTATAAAAATATCAACCTCAATGATGTTACACTTTACAAATTTGAATATTACTATAATAGCAATAGCACTTAAGACTTATATACCACTTTACAGTGCTTTATAGCCCTCTCTAAGCAGTTTACAGTCAGTGTATTGTCCCCAACAATCTGAGTCCTCATTTTACCAACCTTGGAAGGATGGAAGGCTAAGTCAACCTTGAGCCTGGTGAGATTTGAACTGCCAAATTGCAAGCAACCAGCAGACAGCAGAAGTAGCATGCAGTACTGCACTCTAACCACTATGCCACCATGGGTCATAAAATAATGTTCAACTGGTAAATGTTAGCAATCCCAGAAGAATTATTAAAATACTTCAGATGCAAAAACATCAACATTAAGAAAGTCTGGCACTTTACATTAATGAAAAAGTGTATATAAGTTGTAAGGCCAGATATAATCAGTTACCATTTTGATGGTTAAAGAAAAATTCATAGGATGATAAAGATTTAGTAAAATGGGTAAATATATATGTAGAAACATACTTTGAAGGCAACCTTATGCTAATTAAAGAAGTTTATTAAAATTAGACTTTATGCTAAAATAATTTTTCCTAGTTTCCATGTCTAACCAAGAGATAGATCAGAGAATGATATGGACATGAGAAATAATATACTCCATAAGGCAATAAGGCTTGGGAATAAAAGCAACTTAGCACAAAAAGAAATTTGAAGGCTGCTATATTATTTTAACAAAAGCAAGCTTTGACTTAACATATGAATTCCAGGTTTCCCTTAACAAAGTGTATGAGCAAAAAATCAAATGTGAGGCTTGATTATAACTCTTCATTTAATCATATGGTGATAGCTTTTGTATGTTAGTTAATTTAGTTCTGTTATCTGTACCACACTGAAAGGAATAAAATAATTTTCAGCTCTGAGGAAAACAGATGTCATTTAACTCAAAAGCATGGGGGGGAAACAGCACATTGGTGAAGAAGGAAGACAGCTGACAAAAGACGTTAGAGAACGCGATCTACCTGAATCAGTTATTTAAATTCATTCTCTCTCCCCTACAAGTCAATGTAAACTGGACTGTCATTTGAACTTCTGAATATTAAAATATTTGAATGCTATATAAAGATAAATGAGATTTCATTTAATATATAATCACTCATACACAAAGGAAAAAAAAAGAGAAGGGAAAAAGATCGCTTATGCTAAGGAGTCAATCCAAGCCAGAGAGCTAATGCCTATGTTACATCCCCTGAGAATTTTATCCTTTTATGACCCTATATTAACAAATGAGTTATAGTTTATGAAATAGCTATGGTTGACTTTTAGCTTGGTTATCTCAATATCAAATATACACTTCTTTTAACAACGTTCAATGGAAGCCAGTTAACTGCTTGAACGAAAATATAATGGAGTATGTGTGCTTGGAAGTTTATGCTCTAAAAACAAAGTTGAGTTTTGGAAGAAAAAACAAAAGTGGAAGACACAAAGTTCGGAAGTTCCCAGGCTAAATGAAACGGCATCCTCCTCCTCCAAACAGCTCCCATAAAACAGTGGGTCATAACCTGACTCATTAAGGTCTCCCATTTAGAGAAATGGATGGCTTTTGTTCAAGATTCCTGGACAGTTTTTCTATTTTATGCCCTGAAAGGTAGTAATGGTTTAATGACTTTTTCACAGGAAGCAATTCAAAACAGGAACCAGGGATTTGTGGTCCCAGCAAGCACTGTTTGCAACTTACAATAGATATAGAGAAATGGCACCCCCTGCTGCCAAGAAGGCGATACTGTACTAAATGTTCAGTTTTGATTTAATAAAATATATTTTGTTTTAGAACCATTTATTCTTTTTGAACAAACAATAGTCTAAACACAGTAACCAAGAAATAACAGATCTGATGTGTCACACATAATGAATATGGCTGTTTCACTGCTGCCTTTGACGGCACTGCATTATAAATGCAGCTATATTACAACTAAGAACAAATCGATGTAGGATTCTAGACTACCAAATTTCTATTTGGAAAGGAATAAGATTTTTGCCTGTCTAAATCCTATTTTGCTAATTTTGTAAAATGCCAAGAATCATGGAAGTGAGGTAGGTAGCTATATAAATTTAACACACAATTTAAAAGGAAATATACTATTACCTTGCTTTTAAAAAAAATGCAATGTACAGGCAGAGTAGATTCTTTCAATATATATCATGAAGCTTATGTTTACCTAAAAATGGTGTGAAAGTGTAAGACTAAAATCCCTACTTTAAGGTTGCAAAGTATCACTTTTGTGTTACATATTTGTGGTTTGAGTTAGTATTCTTAATGATATTTTTTTTTTAAAATCCCCCTAATGTTTCAGAAAGTCTTTTAGTCTGACAAGTAGTACAAAATCACCCCATAAACAACTGGATTAAAATTTGACTTCTCAGGTAACCCAAACCATTCTACAAGAATAATTTTATCTGCCAAAATCTAAGCTTGGAAAGCAAGTAAATGACAAAACGACAAGCAAGCCTATTGTTTATCTACCTTAAGCATAATTTTCAGTATGTGACATACATGATAATTTCATGACGAGCTACAAGTTCACCCTCCTTGACCTCTTTTCGCACAATTTGAATGCCTGCTTGCTTGACTGGGCCACAGGAGTACACTGTGTTTTACTTCAAATGTTCAGCTGACGAATGGCACTAAGGCCAAATGGGCAATTTGCTTCTCTCTCTTTTAGCCTTTAAAGCATGTCGTTGACACAGGTGGCCCTATTTGCTTTTACAACTTGCCTGTTCCTTGATGTGCAATGAGAATGCACACTGCAAGCTAAAGTGTGTATCTTTGCTTTGTCTTTGTTAATACAGAGGTAACTTCTAATAGGTTTCTTTTGCCTAGGGAAGCTTGGTAGAACTAAATTTGAAATTCTTTATCTAAAAGGAAAGTCAGTGTATATGCAGAAAAATAAAGCAATGTCATTCAAGGGAGGAAAATGGACTATAACAGCTTTGGTTATATAGTTGATATAAATGACCTTTATCTAGAACACAATTTCAAATGCTTTGGAAAAGAATGTTAATTTCTTTAAAAATCAAAGGTAAAATACATGCAGTGTTACAAATTTAGAGATTAGGTAAATCTGTTTTAAGTACAAAGGAGTCATGAGGACTGGATGTTAAATTACAGAATTCTGGACCTTACTTATTTTAAATACGCTTTATTAAATTTGGCTTTTTATTCAGGTCAATTATATTTAGCTTCTTTGTACTCATACTTAAGATTTCCAAAATGTCACACTATTTCAAATGTAATCCATTACTAATCCTTCCTAATCCAGATTCATAATCCACTTTCTTATTGGGAGAGTCAGAATTGCAATAAACAAATGGCAAATAAATTCTGAAAATGTACATAAATGTAATACTTGGCCAATATATATTCTGAAGTAAAATTACATTTCAGGAGACGACTCTGTAATAATTTCCTCTTTAATGGGATTGTCTAAGGGCTTCTGTTCTTCTTCCTGCAATGTAAATATTCAAAGTTAGAGAGGGAATCTACAAAGCAGAACAAATATAGGCTACACAAACAGTTCCAGCCCAATCTTACATATAGACCTTACTAAAGTAAACAATGAGTAAATTATGAATGAAAGTAAACATTCACAGAATTTCACCTCTGAAAAGATCCACAACTCTTCATCAACAGACAAGCCTGCAAGTTTGAAGTTGGAAATATTTAACAGATATTTGAGGGACGGGCCACCTCGTCCAGTATTTAATCTGTATTGTACTTCAGTCTATTAGATAGCATTTGAGAGTGGAGTGCAGATAGACCCTCAAAATTATCTTAACCAGAGTGATATTCAGCTGCACCAATGTTCTTCTCAAAGACTTTAAGTAATAAATACATTTGTATTATCCATTTCTGGAAATATAATTCCTTCTATTAAGACTCAGAATGGCTTCCAACTTAAAGTAAAATACATAGTTTCCTTGTAGGAAAACATAAGAGAAAACAAACCAGCAATTAAAATCTGGGGATAATTTAAAGAAATATATTAGGAATGCATATACATTCACGCTATAGAATAACAATTCTATTACTTTCTTCAGGGAACTGAAGAGCTAAATTTGGTGCTTTTCAAGTCACATTCAAAGCAAAAATAACTGTCATCAAGAAAAAGTGCAATAGCCCTAGCAATAGCATTTAGACTTACAGTGCATTCAGAAAGCATTCAGACCCCCTTCACTTGTCAATTTTGTTATGCTGAAGCTTGATTCTACAGTTGTTGAAATTCTCTCCCCCCTCATTTATCTACACTCAGTATACCATAATGACAAAGTGAAAACAGAATTTTAGAATTTTTGTCTGTAAATTTATTAAAAAGAAAAAACTGAAATATCACATTGGCATAAGTATTCAGACCCTTCACCCAGTACTTTGTTGAAGCACCTTTGGCAGCAATTACAGCTTCAAGTCTTTTTGGGTATGACACGACAAGCTTTGCACATCTGGATTGGGGGATTTTTCTGCCATTCTTCCTTGCAACTCCTCTCAAGCTCAGTCAGGTTGGATGGTGACTGTCAGTGAACAGCCATTTTCAGGTCCCTCCAGAGATGTTCAATAAGGTTCAAGTCAGGGCTCTAGTTGGACCACTCAAGGACATTCACAGAGTTGTCCCTAAGCCACTCCTGTGCTGTCTTGGCTGTGTGCTTAGGATCGGTGTCATATTGGAAAATGAACCTTCATCTTAGCCTGAGGTCCTGAGCGCTGTGGAACAGGTTTTCATTGAGGATATCTTTGTACTTTGGCTTTTGTACCATTCAGCTTTCCCTCAACTCTGCCCAATCTCCAAATCCCTGCTGCCAAAAAACATCCCCAAAGCATGATTCTGCCACCACCATACTTCATTGTTGGGATGGTATTGGGCAGATGTGCAGTGCCTGGTTTCCTCCAGACATAATATTTAGAATTGAGGCCCTACGGTTCAATCTTGGTTTCATCAGACCAAAGAAACTTGTTCCTCACGGTCCGAGAGTCCTTCAGGTGCTGCTTTTCTGTAAACTCCAAGCAGGCTTGCATATGTTTTGCTTCCATCTAGCCACTCTGCCACAAAGTGCAGATCAGTGGAGGACTACAGTGATGGATGTTCTTCTGGAACACTCTGGATCTTTGGAGCTCAGTCAGTGACCATCAGGGTCTTGATCACCTCTCTTATTAAGGCTCTTCTCCCGACTGCTCAGTTTGATTGGGCAACCAGCTCTTGGAAGAGTTCTGGTTGTGCCAAATTTCTTCCATTTGACCATTATAGAGCACTGTGCTTTTAGGAACTTTCAGTGCAACAGAAATTTTATTGCAGCCTTCCCCAGATCTGTGCCTTGAAATAATCCTGTCTCTGAGTTCTGCAGGCAGATCCTTTGAGCCCATGGCTCTTGCTCTGCTACAGTATGCATTGCCAGCTGTGAGGCCTTCTACAGAGTGGTGTATGCCTTTCCAAATCATGTCCAATCAATTTAATTTACCACAGGTGGACTCCAATGAAGGTGTAGAAAACACATCAGCAACAACCAAAAGAAATGGCTGGCACCAGAGCTAAATTTCAAATGTTGTTACAAAAAGTTGAAATACATATGCCAATGTGATATTTCAGTTTTTCTTTTTAACAAATTTACAGACATTTCTAGACTTCTGTTTTCACTTTGTCATTATGGCGTACCGAGTATAGATTAATTAGAAAAAAATGAACAAAATTGACAAAAGTGAAGGGGGTCAGAATACTTTCTGAATGCACTGAATATATTGCTTCACAGCACTCTCTGGGTGATTTATGATATCAGCATATTGCCCTCAACAATCTGGATCCTCATTTTACCTACCTCGGAAGGATAGAAGGCTTGAGCTAGTAACTCCTGGCAATGGGCAGTTAGCCTGCAATACTACATTCTAATCACTGTGCCACCAGGGCTCAAATAAAGCATAAAAGGTCAGAACTTATCTGATTATTTTATAAAACTTGGGGTGACCATATAAAATTACAGTTCAATATAGTGTTAACTTTTCCACTCACACCCCAATATTACTACTTTTATGTGAATTTATCAAGTTTGACTTCTATAACTTTTGGATATTTTTGGAAAGAATTGTGCTGTTATATCTTTAGCAGCTTTCTTGCTAGTCAAAGGTATTTAAGGATTTAATTCAGGAAAAGTGCCAGCTTATTAAAAAAAAAAAAAGAATCATTGCAACATTTGATTTCTATGCCAGCCATAGAAAAAAGGTAGCAGAGGATGGATGGATTGATCCAATTCTGTTCAATCAGTCCTTTTATAAAACATTTTCTCCCCTTTATTCTTTCCTAAGAGTTTTTGATTTATGCCGACTTTAGAAAATGAGGCCCTACAAACATTTTATACTTTTATGTACTAACTTTAAGTTGCTTTTTTTAAAATGTCTGGTTACATGTAACAAAAAGTAAATTTCTATAGTCTGCACAAGCAAAATAAGTAATTTAGGAATTTTATCTATAACAAATATAGAACAAATAAAGAACAAAAAACGTAATGCCATTATAGCTGACCGTTATTCCTCATTAATACTTTTAGAACCCTTTCTAATAGTTGTTACATAGATTTTACATAAAATTAAAACTTATTTAAGCTATTAATATAGAAATTGTAAGTTTTTAAAATAAAGTTTTATTGTTTTGTTTTATACATAATCTATCAGTGTGTCAGAAGTGGTTTACAAATAGTGTGCGCAACCCTAAAATCACATTTTTATTACATTTCATCCATATATAAATATTTTTCCTTACCTTAATGGTTACATTCAATATTTAATATCTTCTATTACCCTTTTTCACATCAATTCTCTATCCAGCGGTAAAATGTTTCACATACTTTTTAGTATTCTGTATCCTCTTTCTCTTTAATTGCTAGAGTTAACCTGTTCATTTCTGTGAATTCTAAAATTTTAGCTATTAGTTTCTCTTCATCAGGTATCGTGTCACTCTTCCAATTTTGTGCAAATACAATCCTCGCTGCAGTCGATACATGAATAATCAAATACGTATCTTCTTTACTATAAGTATCGGGTAATATTCCCAGTAAAAATATTTGTTTCAACTCCATGTACTGCGTTGTCATCTTTTCTAAACATTATTTTACTTTATTTTTATTTTATTAGATTTATATCCCGCCTCTCTTCCCCGGTCAAGGGGAGCTCGAGGCGGCTAATGTATTGGCTAACGTAACCATGAACATATTTTTGACCAATATTTTTTTGCTTCCACACATGTCCACCACATATGATATGATCCTGGTATCTGATGACACTTCCAGCATTTTGCAGATTTGTCTTTGAACATCCTTGCTAACTTTGTTGGGGTCAAATGCCATCTATAGAACATCTTATATAAATTCTCCTTATATGCTGTTGACATTGTCTATGTATAGTTTATCTCCCATAGTTTCTCCCATTTTTCTAACTCTATTGTATATCCAAAGTTTTTTGCCCATATGGAAATTTTAAGTTAATAGTTACACCTAAATCAATTTTCAAAGCAGATTGGAAAACAGCTTAAACTGTGTTTTCAAATATTTGGAAAAAAAAACATAAATATTTTCCCCTATTATAATTAGTAACTGAAGATACATAAACTATTCCATTTCTGAGCACAAAGGAATCTTTTGTTGTACTGAAAAATAACCTGATGCACTAAACATGACAATGTGAACAGTACTGTTCTGATTATCATAAACAGATTTTTTTCCTATTATAATCCATGCAGCCTAGAAACGGGTAAGCTATATGAATTATAATAACGCTTTGTTGTTTTGTTATGATTCCTAATAGATTTATAAAAGTAACAAAAACATTGATAAAACAATTGCATTATTTAAAATATTATTATTATTTAATGTATGAAATATCATACACGGCCTAGCAATATACATTAATATTTCACCTAAATTAGTAAACACAATCAAATATGAAAGTTAAAATGACCTATGTTCCATAACCAATGTCTAGGCCATCTAACCATTAAAGCGTCGTTTATATTTTTTTAAAAATCAGATACTGGACTGGTATATGCCCTCAGATTACAGCTGGTCACAATCTAGTTTGACATGACACCCTGAAGTCACACTGATGAGAGGACACTCTACTGCTGGTAGCCAGACTGCTCTGCAGACTTTGCTGATTCTCAAAATACATAGCAACGAACATGAAAGTTGACCTTTTCAGGCCCAAATGATGAAGAGGAATCTGGAATATTATTTGACTTTTCAAAATCAATGTCAAGGGGATCAGCAAATCCAACAGACAGTATGTTTATTAGACAGTATCAGACATTTTAAAAATAAAGTAATGAATACTAATCTAAAACTAATACTGGAAACAACACAGAAGTTCTATGAACCTCTAAAAACTTGTTATAAAAATATTTCTAAGTTATTTGCAGGCTAAGTTTACTTCCCTCAAAGATAATATAAAGAACACTTAATCAAGCTTTTCCGATGTGAAAGAAATGATCTCCTTAATGAAACAAAATTAAAAATTAAAAATTCTGGCTGAACAGGAATTCTGCTAACACAAATTATATAGCATTTACAGCATATTCCTACAGAAATCAATGCATGTTACATGATTAAAGAACTGATGCTATGATAGTATCACATAGATTTACCTCTGTTTCTTCTCCCAAAACGTCTTCTTCATTTGCCTCTTCCTCGGCTAAATAATTCAGGGGAAAATGAAGCTATTAATTAAAATATTTTTGATTATAAATCAAAGAAATATTGAAACCTAGTTCTTTTGCCCCTAACCTTTCTGGCATGAGGGACTGGTTTTATGGAACACAATTTTTCCACGGGCCCAGGTGGTGGTGGTGATTTCATGTGCAACCTAAATCCTGCGCATGCACAGATGGAACATCACTTGCTTAGCCGTCACTTGCACAGTCCAGTTCCTAATAGACCATAGACCAGTACCAGTCCGTGGTCTGCCCTAGACGTTTAAATATTATTCTGTCTCTACTTAAATATATTTTTCAGTTTTAACATATTTGTCTTTTTAGAGTTATCCAAAACATCTCAAAGTAGAAATAGTAAATTGAACTGTAATACTAATTTATATGTTAGGTGAAAGACCGAAATTGGAGAATGTCGACATTCACCGGTGAATGTCAATATGTTACCGTAAAAGACCGAAATTGGCGAATGTCAACATTCACCGGTGAAAGACCGAAATCGGAGAATGTCAACATATGTTACCGTGAAAGACCGAAATTGGAGAATGAGTTTTTTATTACTATTATTTTTTTTCTCCAGAAAAGTACTGTATAATTAAGTAAGTTTTTAA
>JANHGC010008045.1:19054-33914 GCA_027560395.1 Boaedon fuliginosus
AGAGGGCTCTGTGTGCGACCTCTGGCACGCGTGCCATAGGTTCGCCATCACGGGCCTAGAGCAATAATTATGTGATGGCATATAGCAGGGGTCCCCAGAGTTGAAGTCCACAAGTCTTAAAGTTGCCAAGTTTGGGGACCCCTGGCATATAGGAATGATCTAGGGCAGGGGTATCAAACTCAAGGCCTGGGGGCTCATGGGGTCGCCCTGGAAACAGCAAAGGACCGGTCTGCGGTGCCTCAGCCAGCAAAAACAGAGCTCGGAAAGGCTGCCTGTGGCTCTCCTGAGCTCCGTTTTCAATGGCGGAGGGTTGCAGGAGGCTGTTGCAGCTGAAAACAGACCTTAGGAGCCCATTTTCACTGGCAGAACGCTCAGGCCACTGTAGTTGCCTCTGACACAAGTGACATCGAGCCGGCCACACCCACTCTGGTCATGCCCCATGGCCCCATCAAGGTCAAACACAACCCTGATGCGGCCCTCAATGAATCGAGTTTGACACTTCTGATCTAGGGAAACAGGAAGAAGATCCTCAGGTGAGACAAAAACATGGAAGCATTTCAGAAGGGACCTTCTCTAATTTTCTGGAAGCTAAAAAGAGACGCAGGGAGAATTTCCTTCTGAAATACTTTCCACCCTTCCCCACTCCCCCCAGCTGCTGACTAAACTGCCTCTTATCAGACTGTTGCCTAAGCTGTAGCTCTTCCTTCTATCTGCCAAAGCCATTCTCACTTTTCCTTACAACCTAAGACTGGGACTCTCTGTTTCAAAGATCAATACACGAAAGCATTGTTGTTCTATTCAAAGCAACCTTTTCCTGATTTAACAAAATACCCTTTGCTCTTTTCTAAACTGCCATTCTAAAGCAGGTTGCCATCATTCTGCTGCCTGGTAAATCTCAACCCCAAATTATTGGGTAGTGGCCTAGAATCTTTGAGATGTGGGACCCTCTTTTTTGCCCCCTCATGCCCTTTAATGCTCAACAGTTGCAACAGGCTGCATTGAAGTGCATACCATTTAGTTCTGAGTGTTTTTGACTAACATCTCAGAGTCCTGCTATCTACACTGGATGTTCTCAGTCTTCCTTGATTTGAAATCAAGTGTTGGCTTCAGCTTGTATGTATTGATCTATATGGCTATTTCCAGTTCTTCCCATACACCTTAGATATGAAAGTACTTTCCATGCATCCTGCATTGCTGCCAATAAAGCTGCCAGTTGCTGCCCCTTTAAAGCCACATTACCTACCTTTAAAGCAGGTAGGACTATGTCCATGTCCACTTTTTTAAAAGCCCACCTTCGATTCAAAGTTCTATTTAGTAAGGCCTAGGTCATCAATTATGAAGGCAAAGCAACATGAATAACGCATTGGGCTGATGACAAGTATCCCAGAAATGGCAAACAATGGCAATCAAACCATGGCAGATAGCTCCTGCAACCTCAAAGCTATTTGTTTGGCAGTTGAGCCAATGCACAGTTGAGGTAGGCAGTGGGTTTAGCCTTGATATGACCCACAGCACTAGCTCCGAACAGCTGCTTCTGTTGGATTGGAAAGGTTTTCCTGTGTTTTTCAGCTATTCTTTTGGAAAACAATTACAGCAGCAAATAATGAGCTAACGCTTTCTCTATGCCAAGGCTCCTGCTGTTTAAAGGCAAGTAATCATAAGCCGGTCATGGTTTTGCATCAAGGCTGTCAGATCTTTGGGCCAGGAGTCTCATTGGATGCAGCCAAACTGTCCCTCTGGCTCTACAAACCCCTTTATCATCAAATCAGCCACCTCCGGTTTTTCAAAACAGGCACATTAACGTAAATGGATGAAAATGGTTTTTTACCCTTCTTTGTTCCCTATTGCCTCTATTCCCTATTGCTCTGATATGCAAGAGCCATTTTTTTTTTTCATTTTTCTGGTTCGCTTTTACAGCTGGCATCTTCCCACCACTTTTTAGGGAGTACAGCATTCGCCAGCAACTCTATCGGCACATTCTCAAGTAATGGTTATTTTTGGCACAAGTGTGTCTCATGAATGTGTATTTGCATTCATATGAGGAAGGCATAAATAGACACCTCCCACCCACCCCCCAACTAATGAGGCCTTCTCAGAAGGATTCAGTTTTAGAAAAGAGTTCAGTTAGGCGATTAGATGCTATTGTGGGAGGCATGATTATCTTCGCCTGTTCAGGAATGTCTTTGGGGTTAATTTATTCCTCTTTCAGAATGTTATTATTAGTCGTTGAATCAGATTAGAAGTAATACTTTTCGTACCAGTTGTGATGGCTTTTTTCCTTACAGAATAAACACCAGGCATTACCTGATATGGATTGGAACATTAAAAGGGAGAAAATGAATTGCAACTTTTGGCCTCTCTCTGGTGCCCGCAATACAAAATGCTTCTTTCTCCTGTGCCTTCTCTATCTGCATTGGAAGGACGTTCTGGATCAACATGAAGCTGCCTCCCATGCATTTTGTTGAGTGCTTACTTTTTAATTGTTATTTAATCAAAAGGTATTAAAATAAAAAGGTAAAAACTAATGCAAACTAAAAAAAGAAAAGAAAAAACAGAAAAGGAAGAAAAAATTAATAGACAATAGAAAAGAAAAAGAACTATGTAAAGAAATGACTTTCCCCTTCATCATGAATATAAACTATTTTAATAGCTTATCCCCTACTTTTAAAATACAACAAATAACCTCTTCTTCCCATATCCACCTCTTATTTAGAAACAAATTCTTAAAGGCTTATTATTGAGTCCTGGGCAACATGTTTTACAATTGTTGTACGCCGCCTGGAGTTCCCCGTTAGGGGAAGAGAGGCGGGATATAAATCTAATAAATAAATAAATAAATAAACAAAAGTCCCTTAAGGGTTATCAGAGATAACCATCTACCTATTTTAACCTTGATCAAATAAGCCAACTTTATACGTCTTCCTTTTAACAATCTTGATCTTTAATCCCTTCAAATAATGTCCTAGAATTGATTTATTTTCATTTTTTTCATTTTCCCTTCTCACACAATTCTTCAAAGCTTTAACAAATTATTTTATAAATCCAACATAAGAAAGTTATTCAGGTGACTCTTTTGGTTTGTTATTTGAATATCCGTTTTAATTATTAAGGCCCTAGCTGTTTCTTTTGTATGTCTGGTGCGGCCTCTTTTTCCATATTATTCTTGAAGCCTGTCATTTTAAAATCCATTTTTCAGATCAATCGCGGCTTCTCTGGTAAAACCTATTCCACTTCCATAATATCTTTTAAACACAGTCTATCTATAGATGCAGATGCTGTTAAAATTAGCTTTTGGATTCATTGTTCAAAAATATCCTTGAATGTATCCAATGTTAAAATATTTTTGTTCATTCTGTATTACAGAGTCAAATGTAAGTTTCCTTCTCCTTTAACTAGTTCTTTTTTCTTCTCCTTTATTTTTTTTTTAAATTTATTCTGCCTTTTTTCATATAGAACTCAAGGTGGTGAGCATACCTAATATTCTTCCCCCTCCTATTTTCCCTACAATAACCACCCTGTGATTGAATTGGCCTGAGAGTGACTTTATTCCACTGCGGTTTTGGCTCTGCTTCATGTCACTATTTCTTCCACTGGAGTTGGGCTGGAGGAAGGCAAACTGAAACTGGTCAGAGTTGCATGCATATCTAAGAACCCTGATGAAATAATCAAGAATGGCATAAGTACATGCAACACAATGCTAATCAGACTTGCATTAGTAGCTACACACACACACACACGCACACAGTGTATAAATATATATCTATATGTACTCACTCTGTGTGTGTGTAGTCCTTGATGTACGACTACAATTGAGCACAAAATTTGTTGTTAAATGAGACATTTGTTAAGTGAGTTTTGCCCCATTTTATGACTTTTCTTCCCCCAGTTGTTAAGTGAATCATTGCAGTTGATAGTCACATAGTTGTTAAGTGAGTCTGGCTTCCCCATTGACATTGCTTGTCAGAAGGTCACAAGAGGTGATCACTTGACCTTGGGACACTCACTCAGCACAGCTCTTTGCAAGCATTACCCAAACCTTGCATAATACAATGAAGAACTGGAGTTTGTGCGACTCCTTTTTGTTCTATGAGTTGGTCTGTAGGAGGGGGCCAACACATTTCTGAAGTGAGTAACCTAGTAGCAGAGTTTGTAGCAGCCCAAAAGCCAAGATTCAGAGCTTTATACAGTTTCTCCTTGTCTTCCAGAGATGTCCACGTTTAGAAATAACACTTGTAGACAGATGCCATGGGTAAAATCAGAAAGCGGAGCTATTCTGCCTTTGTTTTGCACATTCTATGGTGTGTTTTTAGGTAGTGCATCCTGGTAGTTCCAGAATGAACTGGAAACGGGAGATTATTAAGACTATGAGTCCTAATGAGTCAGAGAATTGGACTTAAAATTCACCTCACTGGAACTCCAGGGTCCAACCATTTTTATAGGTTAACCTATCTTATATCTGGGAAGTAACTCTTCTGTATATCAAGTATACTGTATGTGTGTCAAGGGTAAAATAAAGCACCAACCCTGCCATTCCACAAGAAGAACTTGTCCCAAGCCACATTAGAGGTCTTCAAGCAGCAAAATAACTCCCTGCCCCCAAAACATGCTGATAATATGTCCTCTTTTTTTCTATTAACCTGGGGTGCAGTGCTTTTTTTTTCTCCTTTAGAATGCAAGTCTGGTTTCTTCCAGACATGAATTGGTCTGTAGTCAAACATTAATCTCTTGATTTACTGTTTTGTTCTATTTGTGGAGTATCGGAACATTTTCTTACTTTCCATACGTTTAGAGGCAGTTAGTGTAGGTTCTAGAACAGGGGTGTCAAACTCGATTTCATTAAGGCCCACATCGGGGTCATGTTTGATCTCGGGGGACCAGGGGCGTGGCTAGGGGGGCGTGGCCAGCTCAACATCCATTTTCAGCTGTGACGGCCTCCTGCAGACCTCTGCCAGCAAAAACAGAGCTTTGGGGCCGCACCCGGCCCTCCTGAGTTCCATTTTCGCTGGCAGAGCCCTTCGCTGGTTCCAGGATGGCCCTGTGGACCGGATCTGGCCAGCGGGCCTTGAGTTTTACACCCCTGTTCTAGAAGAATACATTATTTTGTCCTTGGCAAGACGTCAAGATGAACATGCACTTGTTCTTGAAAACTTTCCTTATGCTGTACGCCAGTTACAGACATCCAGTGTTGCATTAGTTTCATTGGTTCTATGCAATCATCCAAGACTGTTAGCTCCAACATTTATTGAAATGACACCGTAGGAGCAATGACAAAACGTGCTCATTTGCTTCAGGCTAGAATGCACCACCTTTGAACTAATAAAGGGAACAAAATGAAACTGTGTATATAGCGCTAAACATCAGTCACAGCTAGTTTATGTGATAGAATTCTGATTCTGTTTATTGCCAAGGCTGGATAGTCAGGGAGAATCTGAGAGGTTGGTCTCCATCAATCATTGCGTAGGTGAGAGCCTGCATGCAGGGAAAAGGAAAGACTCATAGGTCCTTCTATTAAGTGAGAATTGCTCAGTGAGTTTATTCCATTATCTCCCTTGGAGATAATGTTTTTGAAACTGAGAGTGATTTTTAATTTCTAAAAAAATAAGCATTCTGAATTCTAACATAAATGGAGAGTGCAGATGGAAATGTTAAGGTATAAGAAAGATGTGATCACTCAGTTTCAAAAGAAGTAAGGGAAGGATGGTGGCTAAACCATGCTCAAAACTGGTTAGAATACAAAACAAAACAAAGCAAAGCGAAACAAAACTCTCTTTGTTCTTGTTTACAAATGAATTGCAGAGGTTTTGAACTTAGAGCAATATGGATTTTGAATCAGTGCCATGCTCCTAGTCCTTTATTATTATTATTTTAGATCTAACAGTGATCATAGAATTGACACTACAGTTGGGATAGTTTTTGCATCTGAAGAACATTGCAGGCTCATGCAGCATGAGGTTTACTTCTGAGCCACACAAAACAGGAACTTCTCATAATGTTGGTGAAATCGTGTAATCATTGGTGAGATTCTAGACTCCTAAAGAGGCTGAGCCCATTAGTAAAATTTAAACATTTTAAAAAGTAGCAGATCAGACCTAGAACTTATCTCCCGTCTGGTTGCTGATCCTTACAAACAATGAGTAACAACACATGTCCAAAACAAAGCCAATTAAATAAGGTTAAATTTCTCAATTCTCAGAGATGCTATTATAATTCTTTTTTGTAGGAAAGATTGAGTGACCAGTTTGGCTAGAAAGGTCCAGTGGCGAGGTCTTGTGAGGTGACATTCTCTTCTGATGAACTGAACTAGAGATAATGCGATGGGAATACAAAGCTGATATTTCAGGGGTTTTGCTGTTTGATTCTGGTTGTATTGCTTCTGTAATCATTCCCTGTTCAGCCTTGCCATTGGAGAAGTTCAGTGAAGATACGGAATTATGTCTCTTGGATGGTGGTGGGCTGTAGTTCTGAAATCGCACTGTTTTCACTTGCTGAAAATAGAATGAAGAAATCTAATGTTAATTTATTCCCAGAAGGCTTCCAGAAAGATTGCTATGCCACTGTATAAATATATTCCCAAACAAGCAAAGTAAATTCTGTTCTACAATTTCCCTAGAAAAATTGTTACCTTAGCTCCCTCATAAAATATTACCTGTAATACTTTAGCATATTGGACAGAAATTTGAAAGGCAAGTTAATGGCTGTATCTACAGAACTAGCTTTGTCTTGGAATGTTTTTGTAAAGAAGCATACATTTCTGAGAGGTACATTATGTGAATCTTCTACACAATTACTGAGCCATGTATAGCTGAATTATAGTAAGAGAGAACAGTAGCTGAGAGAAGCCCTTCTTTGCATGGAACAGAAACTGTGCTGTGGATTAGGAAGTACAGATTGCTAATTCTTAAAGTAGATTTATGTAAGATCATTCTTTTGATTTAATATGGAAGTAAAATCAGTCTACCCTGCAATGTTCTTCTGAAGTACACCGAAATAGTATTTGTGAAGTTAGCTGAATTTTAAATTATACTATGTACATTATCAGCATTATAGTACTAGATTAGTCATTACTATTTATAAATGTTTATTAACTAGAGTTAACTTCAGTCTTGAACATATTTAACTCCAAAGTATAAGCTTCAGGAATAAGGACAATTTCATGTATATTAGGAAAACAGATAGTTTGTTGTACATTTGATGCTGTTACTGAAAAAATAAGGTAGAGTGTCTATTTGATTGAGAACTGCTTCCTAAAAAATCATGAATGATGATTAACTCTTAATGGGATTAGAAGAGGAGAAATCATTAGATATGAGGGAAACATGTTTAATTTAAATTTAGACTTTTTCCAAGTAGTAGTTAGAATGCTGTTTTGCGGGCTAAATCTGCCCAATGCAAGGAGTTTGATCTTGACCAGCTCAAGGTGATTCTGCCTTCTGTCCTTCCAAGGTTGATAAAATGAGGACCCAGATTGTTGGGGGCAATATGCTGACTCTGTAAACCGCTTAGAGAGGGCTGTAAAGATTGTGAAGCTGCATATAAATCTAAGGGGTATTGCCAATAGGCCAAATGTGGCTCTTATTCCCAACATTTTAACACATATCACTAAATTGTCACAAAAGGAACTGCCAATAGTTTGTATTATCTTAACATTTGACAACTATGGCTCTATTATTGCAGGAATAGACTCTATTTTTACCTTTTCAGTGGTGTTTTTCAAAGTATCTGGTTTCACCAGAATGGAAGGTGGAGCAGATACTGGTGGTTTCACAGTTACTTCGTTCTTTGAGACTTCATTGGTATCCAAAATTACTGAGCTACACACAGAAGGTGCTCTGCTGCTTCCGCTTCGGGGCACTAACACTAAGGAAGGATTATGAGAGGCGCTCAGTTTGATTCCTGTATCACCTGTGCCAATTCCTCGGGGCAAAGAGGAAATAGATTGATATATTGGAGATTGCTGAGATCGTGCTGGAGTTGGAGGATGTCGCTGAAGAGAGTTGGTTAAAGGAATAAGGGCTCCTGGTTGCAAAGGTTTCTGTAAAGATCCACCTGGGAGGACAAATAATTAAAGAGAGGAGGGTTAAGATAACAATAAGCTCTTCCAAACCACATGGTTGAGAGTTCATGTTATGAGAATTCATATTAAAAAGGGTGGGAGAAATTCATTGAATTGCAGGATTTAATTGAATTCCAGACTTCGGGCTGATCAGCACTATGTGGCATGCTACCAGAACGTGAAGAGAGGAAGTTACAAGGGTGAGCTAGCACTGCAGTAGAGCACATGGTCTGCATGAAGCATGTTTGAAGCTCATTCTTTCCCGAAGTAATGAACCCCAGGAGGCAGCTTCATCTGTGTTCCTCTCTTTCCATTGACTACTAGGAAAATGATATGTCTCACTGGTTCAACTCATTTTCCCTTTTGTCTTAGTGCTTAGTGTTTTATCCTAGAAACACAAGTTCAGTAATCTAGACAGGGGTCCCCAACCCCTGATGAGTGGCTCAGTACCAATCCACAGCCCATTGGGAATCAGAATGTGCAAGGGATGGGCAAGAAATGCATTAAGCTACATTTGTGCAAGCAGCACGCACACACATGCAAAGCCACCCCCTCTCCTCCCTCACTGCTGCCGCTGCTACCAGTCCACAGAACTGGAAAGGTTGGAGACAACTGGTCTAGACTTTACATGAAAAATATTTACTGGGCACTGTAGCAAGTCAGAAGAGACAGCACTGGACTAAGATGAACAACAGTCTGACCGAGAGGAAGACATGCCTGTATATTACTCTCCTCTTTTTAAATACCTACTCAAACTCAAGCTTTGGCAGGGATTTCGTGTAAGGTTTCAACTGAAATAAATACTCAGCAGGTGCCTTGGAGCTTGCATATATTCCATCCAATTAAAGTTGTATTTGTCTTTCTTCTCTAAGGTTTTTTTTTAATGACTGAAGCACAGACATGTTTTTCTAACTATGTGCTTTGTAAATGGGACCATGGAATTTGCTTCACTTCATTACTCATTTCATTTCTTTTATTTGTAGAAACCACTTTGGTTTCATCACTTGTAGTTTTTATTTGCCTTTTTTTCCTTTTTGTATTTTCATTTGTCTTACTTTGTACTGGCTGCAGCAGATTGATTAAATAAAAGAGCTATTGGGAGCAACTAAGTGTCACCTACACTATGCTGCTCTGTGGCAAGATGTAGAAAAATGGTGACCTAAGGTTCCAACCTTGATGTTTCCTTATGACTCTCCAATTTTTCCTTAGAATGCCCAAATAAATAACAAATGCCCAAAGCATTAGGAATAAAGAAGGCAGAAGAGAGTATTTACTATTCAAATTCTGATACCAAGGCCCCTAAATAACCCCCACAATTCCCAAATAGAAACAAGCATATAGAAAGGAGTTCTTAGTAAGAGTCTCATTCATGCCCGTTGTGCATTTAATTTGAAGACTGAACCAAATGGATTCTGCTAAGCATTTCATTTGTTCTAAAACAAATGCCTATAATGATCTGTAAAATACCATGTTCAGCTATGATGCCTAATAATAGTTACTATTTTCCTCCAAGCTCATTTTTTGTGCCTAGATTATTTTCTGCCAATATAATTCTATAGTAATTCTACATCCCGCCAAATATTGTTCCAGGGTGAACACTGACTTTGTTCAGTTTCCAAGAACTACATAGCATCAGATTTTTTAAAGTTGCTGCCAATGCTTCTTATTTTATCCCTTCAGTCTGTAAACAAAGACCCAGAACATAGCAAGGAGACATAGAATTTTAACTTGATTTCTTCCCTCATAAAAATTTATCTGCCACAGAATGTCTAAACATTTGACCCTCCTACACTTTCCAGATCTTCCAGGCACTGTATAAATACATCTTTGTCTTTGATAGGGCAGGCTTCTGATTATTATTATGTTTATTACATCCATCCTGCGTTTTAATATATAATTAAAGATTTCTAGTCATATCTCTGCCTTTGGGGAGCAGGCAGTGGACAAGGTCCACTTGTTTGTTTCTCATGTTACGACTTACTCTTCTTATTGCTACTCCGTCCTCTTCTCAGTGATGCTGTGTGCCCTGAAGCACTGGGCAAAGAGAGATTCCTCACAGGTGAAGCCAGAGATTTCAAAGGTCTGCTTTGCCCTGGACGGTTCCCTGAGATGCCTCCCTGGGGTGAAAGTGAGGAAGTGGATAATGTCCAAGTTGCATAAAGGGAGGGCATCTTTGAATCAGAGAAGCTGGAGGGTTTTCTGTTTGTTTGGGGGAGCAAAAGAAAAGGGAGAGAGGTGGTCCATTAGCAAGCAAATAACTTTCAGGTTATTTACATAGAAAACATATATTACAATTCAGATTCAGGAATTTATTTACTTTTTATTAGAAAATGCAGATCAGCCCACACCAGCAAACATTCTGAACCTAAAAACCTTTGCAGTTTATTTTAATCTTGCATTTAAGCTTTTTTTTTTAAATAAACACCAGATTTTTCCACCCATCACTCTTCCAGACATTGAGAATTGTAATGTTAATCTTGCAGGTTCTGCATTTCCACAAAGCAAACTAAAACATGATGAGTCATCTTTTAATGATAAATAGCTCATGCCTATTATTACTACCTGTACCCAAGCCATGAATATTTGAAGTTCTATGGCATGTGAAACATCTGACTCTCACAGAAAGTGAGCTATTTTGTTCTGACCTTACTAATGTTTTGATTATTTTCTGAAGAGTTTAGTAAGATAAGGTTGGATCATCTGGAAGTTGATGACATGGCAACTATGTGTGCTCCAGAGAGGTTCCATTTCTCACCTAATCTGGATAGGCTTAATGAGGTAAAAGATTTAGGGGTTGGAACATTTATATCCCAACATTTCTATGCCTACTCACCTAATAAACCCATCCAGATTAGGTGACCTCCCTGAAGGACATCTATCGGGTCCCTCTAACCAACTTTGTCAATCTGAAGAAACTGCTTGGATAAGCACTGAAATATTTTGGACCAACAAGAAGTTCAGTTGCCATGACTCAACTTCCACACCACTCTACCTGGATGACTGAGAATCTTCATCAACATAAGATTGGATCCTTCTTAAGAGACTAAAGCAGCCTGTTTCAAACTTAAGAAATGTTCAAATTCAAAACATTTTGCACAAATCAAATTTTGGATGACTGTGGAATGATTGGTTGTTGGTGTGTATTTTAATGATGAAATTGTATTTTTTATTGTTGTAAGCCACCTAGAGGTCCCCCTAACAGGGGAAATGAGGTATAAATTTAATTAATTAATTAATTAATTAAATAAATAAATAAATAAATAAATAAATAAATAAATCAAATTCAGAAATACGTATGCAGTTCCATTCATGCATATCCCCACAGGCAGTTACTACTTTGATAAATATTAAAAGCATAAATCTTTTGGTAGGTTAAACAGATTCATTGTATGGGAATGCTTGCATGCTTCTGTGACTGATGAGTCTGCTAATTTGAATTAATCATATTTTAAGGTGTTTTTATTTTTAGCTTTTGGCTTTAGTCTACTATTGCTCTATTGCGTCATACAAATGTTTCTTCTTCTGTCTAGCCTGTAAGCCATCTGCAATCCTCTTCACCAAAGATCTGCAATTACTTGTAGAATTTATTTTTCCCACTATGCACTTATACAATTAAAAGAAAGTTGTCTACTGGACTGGGTGGAAATGGGTATTGGGACTGGTATCTGTAGTTCTGCTTTATAAGGTTGCAGGTATTTCTTTGAGAATAAGCAATGTAAAATAAAAAGTGGGATGGGAGATGGGTAATGACTGTGGATGGACAATTTATGTAATGATTCAGAATTATGAAAATAATCCATTACCCAAGTAAATCACTCAGAAATAAAAAAAATCAGTGGAGGGAAAAGGTTGCAAAGATAATTTGTTGTTGTTAGTTGCGAAGTCGTGTCTGACACATCGCAACCCCATTGACAAAATTCCTCCAGGCCTTCCTGTCCTCTAGCATCCCCTGGAGTCCATTTAAGCTTGTTCTGACTGCTGCAGTGATTCCATCCAGCCACTTCATTCTCTGTCATCCCCTTCTTCTTTTGCCCTCAATCTTTCCCAGCATTAGGCTCTTTTCCAATGTGTTCTTCCTTCTCATTTGGTGGCCAAAGTATTTAAGTTTCATCTACAGGATCTGGCCTTCTAAAGAGCAGTCATGGTCGATCTCCTCTATGACTGACCGATTTGCTCATCTTGCAGTCCAAGGGACTCGCAAGAGTCTTTTCTAGCCATAGTTCAAAGACCTTAATTCTTTGATGCTCAGCCTTCCTTATGGTTCAACTTTCACATCCATACATTGCAACTGGGAAAATCATAGCCTTGATTACATGCACATTTGTTGGCAGGGTGATATCTCTGCTTTTTAGTATGCTGTCTATATTTGCCATAGCTTTCCTCCCCAGGAGTAAGAGTCTTAATTTTTTGGCTGCAGTCCCTATCTGTGGTGATCTTGGAGCCCAGGAAAATAAAATTCGTCACTACCTCCATTTCTTCCCCATCTGTTTGCCAGGAATGGATAGGGCTGGATGCCATGATCTTAGTTTTCTTAATGTTGAGTTTCAAACCAACTTTTGCACTCTCCTCCTTCACCCACATCAAGAGGCTCTTTAGTTCCTCTTCACTTTCTGCCATTAGAGTGGTATCATCTGCATATCTGAGGTTGTTGATATTTCTCCCTACAATCTTAATTCCAATTTGTGATTCATCTAGCCCCGCCTCTGAATTATACAGACAATAGATGATACCTAGTTTTTCGCAAGCCAGGCAGGTGAAAGTCTGCAAAGTAAGTTGTTTGAATAACAGAACATCCCTTTTGGGGTGGTTATAGACTTTTAATCAAGCTTCTAATTAACTAAGCTTCTCTTGATTAAAGGGACTCTATCTTATTTTATTAAGCTATTGGAACAATAGTGTATTATTTGTTTATTTATTTATTCATTTTGTTAGATTTGTACCCCACCTCTCTTCCCCGGTCAGGGGGAACTCGAGGCGGCTAGTGTATCCCTGCGAGAGGAAATAAAAGTTTTAGATGGCTTTTTCGTTGAAGAGGAAATGGTGTGTCTAATGTTCTTAAATTGTAAGTTAAGATCCTGCAGTTTACGATTCAACAAAGCAAGCACAACATACTTGAGATGTCTGGCAGACACAACCATGTCAATATGCCATCAATTTTGTTTATTTGAAATGGGAAAAAAAATGGGGAAAGGGTTATAAATCCCTTATAGGGATAGTTGATAGATGGAGGGATGGATAGATGGATGGATGGATGGATGGATGGACTTTAGATAGATAACAAATCTCCTTATTGGTATTCAATTATTTATTTTATTTTTATTCTATTTATTTATTACATTTTTATGCCGCCTAGTTCCCAAAGGATTCTGGGCAGCTTACAACATGGATAGCAATAGCACTCAGATTTTATATACTGCTTATCAGAGCTTTACAACACTCCCCAAGCAGTTACAGAGTCAGCATATTTTGAAGAATGGACTCATGCACATGTGCATAATTAATATATATAAAGATGGTGCTATTTGTTTTCATTTAAAAATACAGTATGCTTTTCCATGTGCACACAAAACAATGGTTATTGTCAAGTAATTCACACAGCCACCAAAAAAAGGGTGATAAGGAAGCCTATTAAATCCAAGGTAAATCTGGAATTATCTAACATCTTCTCATAATCCTAGCAACAAGAATAGAAGGGCTTCCAAGCTAGAAAATAACATTGTTGACTTATGCAGATGTTAGTATCACAAGCCAGAATCTTTCTTTTTTTCTATTTCTTTTTAGAATAAATACAATAATGCTCATTCATTTATTGGGGCATGATTAAAATGCTTTTGCCTAAAAGGCACTCTATCTCTAATCGTCAGAAGCTGGAGACAATAGGTTGCCAGGAAGAAGCAGTTGGCTCGAAATCTAGTTGACAACCTTCCCAGACTATTTGGATGGCCAATGAAGGGAGGGGGGGGGAGAGAAACAGCTTTAATGGAATGAAGCATGGAAGGAAATACAGGATATTCAATTGCTTTTTTTTCATGCTTTTTTAAAATGTATGTTTGCTTGGCTGTTTAAATTTCCTCCCGCCTTTCACTCAGATGTTCAATGCAGCATTTACTGTGCATCTTTCTCCTATTTTCTTCTTTGCAGTTGAGCAGAGAGTCACTGGCTCAGAGTCACCCAATGAACTTCCCTAGAAGAATAACAGCGTTGAGACCTCCAAGGTCTTGTCTGCTTGGGAGATCTCCTGACCTACAAACAGGAGCAAAAGTAGGACCCATAAACTGCCATTGTTCAATGTCTTTATGTGATTAAATGCCTGGGCATATCATCCTGGGTGTTCAATAGGATTTTCAAAATTTTAAACAGGGTAGGCTGTGGAAAAAACTCACTTGTCGTCCTTTGCTTGTTTAAGGCACCAAACTGTTTAGAGTATTGACAAGGATAGTAGAGGCTAACTCAATGAATAAAGTATAATGTTTCTATGTCTTTTCATTTTTCTTTCATCAATTCATGAATTTTCAGATAAATGTTAGGAAAATGGTAACTGTGACATAACACCAGTAATCAATTAACTGTAATAATATACCCATGTTTCTCAGAAAATAAAACCAAGCCTTATTTACTTTTACACTCGAAAATAAGCACTTGGGCTTATTTTTGAGGCAGTCTTACTTTTTTTGAGCTGCAGCAGGCCAGACTCGGTTTAGCTGGCTACACCGTAGACACACCGTGGACACCTCCATTTCGAAAACTTTAGCATTTGGAATGGAGGCATTTTGGCGAATGGGAGGAAAATGTGGACAGGGATTTTGC
>JANHGC010008045.1:55621-67862 GCA_027560395.1 Boaedon fuliginosus
AAGAAGGGGACGACAGAGAATGAGGTGGCTGGATGGAATCACTGAAGCAGTCGGTGCAAGCTTAAATGGACTCCAGGGGGATGGTAGAGGACAGGAAGGCCTGGAGAAACATCGTCCATGGGGTCATGATGGATCGGACATGACTTTGCAACTAACAACAACAACAGCAAACATTCATACCAACCCCCCCAGCTCTGTTTTGTAGGTTCAGAATACTTAGGATTGGATTCAGAAATTCAATAGTCAGTCTCTTTGTTGCTGTTTACCACTAAACATCCTTCACAATGTAGAGCTTGAGATACCAAGGAAAAAAGTGTGACTTTTGAGAATGAAATGGCTGCCCTCCCCTGAATGTTGAAGTCCATGATTGGAGGGAGGGTTTCTCTTTTAAAAGTGGTATACTTTATACCTCTTCCCATCTCATCCCATCTCATCATAATGTGCATCTACGCATGTTATACTTATTAGTCTCATAAGTAATCCTTAAACCGTGGTAGTTAAGAAGAAACGCTGCATTTCTTATACAAGGAACTGCAATTCCTCATCCACAGAATTTGGGAGGTTAAGAGATTCTAGTCCAGGGGTGTCAAACTCACGACATCATGGCATCATAGTGATTTTTCCCCTTTGCTAAACTGGGCGTGGGCGTGACGTAGCATGTGACCCATCTGGCTCATGGGCTGTGACTTTTACAGTCCTGTTCTAGACAATGCTGAGCTTCATTTCTAGCTCTCCTGTATTTAAACATCTCTTCTTTCATTGTTTAATTAACCAGGAAAAGATGGAATAAGACCTTGTGGTTGGATTCACCTGAAATGCTCTTTATCCAAGGCTGATACCATCTGAAATACTACAGTGCAATATTAACACATCATTTCTTAAGTCTATGTTCCATTAATTCATTAGTGCTTACTCCACAAGAATTGGGATTAGGACTGTACCCCAATTTAATCCTACTCAGACTTTTGCAGATAAGAAACTGGTGTGCAGGATGAGGTTGTCTCTTGTCTACACAGAAGGATTAATTTTGCTTTCTGCCTCTCCCATGTTGTTTATATCAATGCAGTCACTACAGTAGCGAGAATAAAGCCGAGATGGAAAAGTATCCAAAGAATTAAATACAGCATTATGTTGCCCATTACCCTAGGATTAAACTATTTTGGTTGGGAATATACATGCATAGATTTGAGTTCATTCCTTTTGAAAAAAAAATCCACAAGGCTGACATTCTATGCAAGATTACTACTAGTTAATCCTATTAAAATGAGCATCTGCATTTTTGGCAACATTGCATACAATAGGCAGGATCTTTACTAGCTATGATAAACAGACGTGTTATTGAGACTTCCTAAAACAAAAGTGGCATGTGGTAAATTAAAGTAAATATAGATTTCTTGGCTTTGAAATTAACTTGGTGTCTTATCTAGTATTTACCCAACATGGGCCTGCTTAGTTTTTTGAGATCAGCCAAAGTTGGGCTGCTAGCTAAACAGCAATGGAGGATCCGATTGGGTAAATAGATGGGACACCATTAGGGAATCTTAGGACTATAGGCTACCTGGGAAGTAAAACAAAAACCCTGAAAAGACAGTTACAAATAATTTCTATCTCATTGCTACAAAAACTAAAGCTATCAATTGAACTTGATTCAAGGGAGAGTTTAATAACTGATGTAATTGCCAACACAATGGCAGGAAATTTGGACGACTCTCTAAGACAGTTTGAGGTTTTCTATTGGCTGTCTAGTAACAATTTCACCTCATATTAATCTGTTTCCTTTGACTTCCAACTGGGAGAAGAGATGTGACAGCCGATCAAAGTAGGAGAATACTGTAATTGGAAAACAAATGGCACTTTTTAAGAGGTTACTGTTGTGATTTCTGAGTCTAGAGGAGAGATAAGGGAGTCACTGCTAGTGTTAATTAAACAAAAGGACTACCAAGGCCAAGGATTAAAAATTGATGAGATAACCTCCATCTCTTGAAAGAATGATATTGAGATTACAGTAATGAGATTGATAGACTTCTAGGCATTGGTGTTTCATTTTCAGGCATCTCTTCACAGCCAAAATCTACAGGAAGTTAAAAATTTTCCTTTTAAACAAAATTTTAAATAAAGCAATATTGTACACTTTAACACAATAACCATGTGAAATGAGTACTGGGATGATGACAATTCATCTAACCCTCTCCGTACATATTTTATGACAGATTGTTTTTGAAATACATCAGGAGGTAATTTGTATTTCTGAAAATAATGTGCAAACTTGAATGAAATTATCTTTTGACCTTTATTATATACAATGCTGTTTTTCCATGAATTAGGTGGAGAAAATGGTATATACTGGGAAAGTTGCTTGCAAAAATGCATGTGTCATGGAAAACGTTTACATTATTTTATAGCTAGAAAAATGCCTATGGATTTTTAAGTTGTTCAAAGTGCTGAGGAAATCAGATGGGACTTGAACAAATGCTAATAATATGGTGAGTAAATCAGGCTGACTCTTCCATCCTTAGGCAGTTTGAATGGTAACTACATAAACAGGTTAGGATGCAAACAAGACAATGTGTAACATTGATACATTTCCTGGCCAGTAATTTGTTTTCTCTTTTTCACCTTTTCTGCATCCAATCCATTCTTTTTATGGAATGAATCCTTGAATCATCCCTGTGAATAGAGTCTTCATAAAGATGGATATTTAGATGCATAACTTCATCTGTGTTGGGAAATCTGTACAGACGTTTCTTGTATACAGTAGCTATTCATCTCAAGAATAGAAGCTTTAGAGAATGTACCAACCAATGTATATCAATAAAAAGTTAAGCATATCACCAATTTACTTCTGAACAGAGGTGTTATTGGGGGTAGACAGTTTGGTTGGGAAGTCATGTAAACCATACAAGACATTGACATGCTGCAACATATCCCAAAATCACATCTTGTTTTATATGAAGTAAAAGTCTTAAAGTAAGTTTTCTTCTCTTCAATGTGAAAAAGAAATATCTACTCAAAATCTAACATTTGAGAGGTGGCCGATTAATATTAGAAAGGAGGTGAAAAGTATAATTTGGAACTGAGTCCACTGTGCAGAACCAGCACCTGTTTTTTTCAAAGTCCCACATTACACAATCCAGTTTGGGATTGTTCAGAATTAACCTCACTGAATTTACTGCATACTAAGTGTTTATAAGATACTATCTCTTCTAAATAGTTGCCAGGGACACTTTTTTCTAGAACAAAATGAACTCAGTGACAAAAATAAATGTGGATCAGCCTTCCCTTTCAGAGGCAAAGCAAAGCAGTGCAAGCTCTTTTCAACTCAACTCAAAGCTCCAAAAAACATTTCCTCATTTCAACTGCACCTATTGCAGTACTTTTACAAGACCTTTTTTTAAAAAAATTCCTGTTTCGAAGTGCTTAGTAGTGCTAATCAGACACCCGAAGCAATTATAAAGGAAAGAAACAAAATGTTTTTATAAACTATCAGTTATTAAAGCAACCCTCCCTGTCCCAAACAAAAACTAAAGTCAAAACCAACCTCTCAAGAGACTCAAAGAAGCCCATGCATTCTGGTTGGAATCGGTGCCTTCAGTCTCCAGCTGTGAAGTTGGGAAAACTGAAAGGCTCATTGCTCATCTGAGAAGTAAAAACAATTTGCCCAGTCCACGCCCAAACCAGAGGAATGCATTAAAGGTCAAACCTCACTTGAATGCCTCCAGGAGGTAAGCTTCCTTATTAACCTCAGAGGGAGCTGGCATTTGGAGCTGGCATTTGGAGCTACCTGGATGAGTTTCACAATTTCTTTCCCTAAAAATGCTACCTTGTTTTGGCAGAAGGCCTGTGCTTAGAATCACAGCTTTGCAATATGTAGAACTTCATCTACTAAAGCTCTGTGTAGAGAGATAAGTGGTTAAGAAATGAGGATGGCTTGTATTGTAGACTGTACCTGGAATTCGGAGAAAAGGGTTTTTAGCGTCCATACATATGCACACCCAAGCACAAGTACACATTATGATCTTGTGACCCTTTTTGTAAGTACAAGATATTTTGAAGGGACTAATCATAACAAACAATAGGTATTATGAGTGTCTCCTAAATATTCCTTCCCTGTCCATAATTTTTGCTTACTGTCATATAAACAATAAATACAGTTCATTGAAAACTAGATTCTGGACTGTTGCCTTGTGTCTCTTTGGAAGGCAGTGGATTTTACCCATTCATTTACCCATAAGATAGTATCAACCTCCCCAAATAATACTGAGGGAGGAGAGGAAGAGGGCCATTGACTCGGTGTAGCAATTTTCTCCATTACCTTCCATAAAGCATATTGTTTATCTATTCCCAGAGGATTCAAAAAGTCAGCAATCTCAGACTCCAGAGACATTTGCAACATTTAACTGACGAGTTAGTCAATCTCAGGAATCCCTTAATTCCTTAGTAGTTTTGGATCTTGGAATGCTGGAGATAGTGTTTACATTTTTTGTAATTTATCTTCAGGAATTACACTCTGTCTGAGGTCTGCAAGTGTCTCATAAATAGACCTTCTGCAACATGAATTTCTCTGTTCATTTGGTTATCTCCGCTCTCTTCTCAAAAATGTGATTAGCTTATCTTCATTATCCTGTTGTGTTTGTCAAAGCTCAGATATCACTATATCTTACCATCAACATCTTATCAATGTTTTTTTTTTATCATTATTATTCTTGTCAGACATCCCAAGGCTGGTGTCATCCTGCTTTCAAATGCCTTTTGGTCAGAAAAAATGACCACTGCATTATTTAGAGGACATTATCTCTTAAAGATGATAAATGGCAACAAAGAGCCAGATCCTCCAATTTCAGTATACCAGAGGGAATTATATTATAATGACAAGATATATGGAAATAGATTGAAATAGAAATAGCTATTGGTGTTGATTCCAAATGTGAGTGGGCTGGATCCCAGAGGACCAAGTCTGATCTCTTGATTGGGAGAAAGAGAATTAAGAGCCTTCCTTCCCAGAGATTCTCAGAGTACATCTTTAATCATGCAAGCAATTGCTATAGTTTTGCAAGATAGCTGAAGAACAATAAAGGAAATTGCTCTGAAGTAACGCCACCTGTCTTTCTTGGTTTTAGGGTCCTGACATTATTTTCATAAATATAAATAGATTTATTAGATATTTTCATAACTCTAATAGTCAAAACATACACAAAAATATATGCCTTGAAACTAAAGGCAATGTCTATATAATCAAGCTAAAAAGGAAACAAAATGACCAGCACACTTCCTCTCCACCAGCCCACACCCAGACAAGCAGGGATTAACACCAGACAAACAATCAAGCAGAGAACATTACCCTAATTAAGGAACTACTAAGGGGAAAACCACACCCCCACCAACATTGGCAGGGCAAGCCACAGTACATATAAACAAGGAGCAAACCCCACATTCACTCACACTGATAATGTTTATTTTTATTTATTTATTTGATTTATTTGATTTATACCCCTCTTCATTTCCCCGGTCAAAGGGAACTCGAGGCGGCTAGTTGGGTATTGTTTTCTATTAGGATCTTTATATTGAATCATTTGGCATGGTTACGCTTGGAAATGATGTAAGTTACTGTGTGCATTTAAGTGCTTTGCATCAAGATTAGCACAGCATAAATCTACAAACTGTAATTGAAAAATAGGGAAATAGTTGAAAATTATCAGAGAGATAACTGGCTAATATATGAAGGATATAAAAACAATACGAGCATAAGCAAGGATATATACACTATATATGCAAGTGAACAGTCCTGTGTCCTACAGATGGTATATATCCCTATCTTATTTTATGGCTTAGAATCTCTGGAATATAGGAGGAAGAATTATTTTAAAGGTTTGGGGGAAGTTAAGGTGCAATCTAATGTATACAGTTTAGCCCTTAAATCCTACAATCTTCCCAAATGGGATAATTATATATTGCCTCTTAATCCCTCCATCTAAAAACAAACGAACGAACAAAAAAAGGACTTGGAGTTTGCAAACTCCTATGTTCTGACATCATTTCTCACATTCTCAGCAGCCTCTGGCTGTAAGAAAACGATGTGCTTTTATGCCGACCTTACAAGGAGGCTTAGAATATTATTTGTTTTCAGTAATGAGCTAGCTTTCATTCTCTATTACTTGGTTTGTTAATATATCCTATATTAAGTAACTCTATTTACTATTTACCCTAAGCAAAACTCATTTATGTATTGGGAGTGATGGCTAATTAAAAGGATCCATTTCCACTTTAAAGTAGTAGGACAAATGTTATTTTGAGGCAATGGTTGAGGGAACTGTTCCAAAACAACTGTGGGATGAAACATCTGGCTAACCTATTGCAGATGACTCAAATTCTACAAGTTTGTTTATTTATTTATTAAATTTATAGGCTGCCCACTACCGTATATACAGATCTGCCTTCTGTAGCAATATACAGAAGCAACATTTCTGTAACAACATTTAACCAGGCAAGCACCACTCAATGTGGAGTTCCACTCAGTGGTAACTATTGTATCTATCTTCCTTCCATCCTTAATGAGCAATCTACTTGCTATTTGTAACCTCCAATCCTTCTTCCTCAACTCCTGGAAATAATCCCTTCAATCTCCACAGGTTCCAGTTTTTAAGCAAAAGTATATTCCGGAGTTGTCCTGGAATTTATGTTTCGGAAAATAGAAAAGATCAAACAGACCAATAAGGCAATGAAAGTCTGAGGTCAACTGAGTTTGACCCTTGCTAACAATATGAAGTGGTTTGCCACTGTTCTCTTACAGGAATTTTTTTCCAGCTTCTCACTTTAATTGACTCTTTGGGGTTTCCTGCTAATTTCTGAACAAATCTGAACATAGATCAGTCAAGTCTGGTAAAGTGCAGCTAACAGCTCTGACAAGCAAATGCTTCAGGCCATACTGGATTGGCTTGCTTCAAAGATCTTTTCTGTCTCTTTCCATTCTTCTGAATCTTGCTGAGTAACAAATATGCAGGAATAAAGTGAATTAGTCTTTAATTTTTGTTCCTCCCTGACTCGGTGGTGGTTTTAAAGACTCATGAGAAAGATCTTTCCATTGTAATAGGAGCAAAGAAACTGCCTCATGTTGGAAGAGACTTTGTGTCTTATAGACAGGCTTAATAGTAGTGATTTACTTCTCTACATTTTACTGCTTGGTCTGATATATATCTCAACACTCTTTAATCTTCATTAACATTGCCTGCTGGTTTTAAGAATTAAATATCAGTGCTGATACAGAAGAATGAGTAACCCTTGAGTTTGTTAATGTCACTGTTCATAGTCAAGTAAACTTTATACGTAGCTCCAAAAAGGTGAGCTGGTTCTGCAAGACTTAGAGAATAAGGTAAAGGTAAAGGTTCCCCTTGCAGATACGTGCTAGTTGGTTCCACCTAGGGGGTGGTGCTCATTTCTGTTTCAAAGCAGAAGAGCCAGGGCTATCCAAAGATCTCCATGGTCATGTGGCCAGCATGACTAAATGCGGAAGGTGCACAGAACACTGTTACCTTCCCACCAAAGGTGGTCCCTATTTTTCTACTTGCATTTTCACATGTTTTTGAACTGCTAGGTTGGCAGAAGCTGGGACAAGTAACGGAAGCTCACTCTATTTCCACTAGGGATTCGAACTGCCAAACTGCAGACCTTTCTGACTGACAAGCTCATATCTTACCCACTGAGCCACCGTGTCCCTTGACTTAAAGAGTAAGTATGTGTAAAATAGTATGTATAAAATACTATTTTGCTATTTTCAATGCCTGCTGAAGTTTTGTAAAGTTGGAAGGATAAACAGGTAGTAAAAATTCAGAATTCAGAACAAACTTAAGTCATTTTAAAATAAAATTCCAAATTAGAGAATATAATAGTTGATACCATTGACAAATGGCTCTTTCAATAAGAACATATTAGTAGAAATAGTACTCATATTAATGCTTTAGCTGATCATTGTCCCTGAAAATAGCTCACCAGGGAGCCTCGAGATTTATAGGCATTAGCTATAAACTATCATGAAAAAATAATGACATCTATTATGTGGCATCACAATGCAAACTCCAGGCATTCATTTATTGCATTCAAAAACCTACATCATTTGGTTTGCACTGTAACACTATAATGTACATTTTGTCATTTGTTCCCTCCTTTTCTTACAGATGCACATTGCTGGCATTTGTGTGAAACATACGCATATCACATACAATTTTTTGTATTAGCCTGTTTTGAATTATGTAATTGTTTATTTGGGAAACTGAATCTGGGATCCTCTTTCCAAATAGATGATTAATGCTTTCAAAACTAGCCATGCCTATCATTCTTTAGACCATAATCCTTGAACCCAAGCAAAGGCATGGGAATGACCCATGTGATCCCATCTCATCACTGCAGCTTTTCAAGACCACCAATCCTATTCTTATGCAAGTTCTAAAATGAATTAGGTAATTTTAGTATATAATGTGCTGATTCAGTGACCTACGAACTAAGCCGATGGAAAGTATAGTGGATTAGTTCATCTACCCAAAGAAATAAGAACATGATATGCTAATGAGTTACATTGACTAGTACTTTTTATCAGGACAAAAGAAATTAATTTTATAAATTCAGGAGAGTGCCTTGTAAATTATCTGATTTTATATAGCTTGTACAAAATTTCTTGATTAATCTGGAAAATAGTGCACATAGTTATGAATAATATAGCACCATATACAATAACTTCAATTGTTCAAATGAATAAAACCATTCCTTACAATGTAGGATTTACTTAGGTGAGCTATAGAGAACACATACTGAAACCTTCTTAGAAATAGTATCTATTCTCTAGAATAGAGAAGGTTAAACCTCTTGCAGGATTTTTTCCTGCAGAGAACCATAAAATCATGCACTCATTGTTTATCAGTTTGCAGACAAATTTTGGTGCTACTGCTAAAGGTGTAACGGCCCAAACCTCCCTCCACCAAAAAAGGATGGTGGGTTGTAAATTAGAAAGTTTCTGGGTGTTCTAGAAAGTCTCTGGGTTTAGGATTACTGCCTAAAACCCATCTATTGGTTTATTCCACTAATAGATGATGATCTGTAATGGCATTTCATTTTCACTTTTTGTTCACTTTTTTTTTTAAAAAAAAATCTTTGGTTTTGTATTTAGATTTTATTACACTATGTGTTTTCATTTCAATCCGTGTCATTGCCTTTTTGTTTACATTTCAAGTGCTTCAAGTTGGAAAGAATGCTCCCAGGTTTTACAAATGAAAAATAAACTTGGTGCGTAAACTTTGGTGCAGACTAAATTAAACTATAACAATGAACAATGTCTGGGGCCTCATTTGAGATAATCTGATGAGTTGGCCCCAGCTTCTTTAATCTATTGCACAGCAGAGCATGAGAGATAATATTTTTTAGGAGCCAGAATTAATCCCTCCTTCCGTGGCAGATGAAGTTTGCTTTTCAATTTGCTGCCTGGTAAGCAAAACCACATCCTTAGAGTGCCTACTCTTAAGTCTATTGTTCGTTCACTTACCTTTTCCTTATGAGCAGTATGCAATAGAGATAATGGGGGTGGGGGGGAGAGAAAGAACAAAATCATGAAAGAAAAGGGGAAAAAACCAATGCATTTACCTGGTCTGGTATGTTATATGGGGCTTCTAACTTCTCTTGGTGCTTTGCAGTCACACAAGGGTTGCTAGAACTGATGAGCACAGGAGAACTGATATCCAAAGACTGCCTTCCTGTAGGTGAATGGACCATCCTGTTGAGGGTGTTTAGGGCAGTTGTAATAGAGAACTGCCTCATGGTCTTCCTTCTAGATTCAGATCCTTTGCAGAAAGTGGGTGACTCTACACCTTTTGATCTAGGTAAGAACCTTTGTAAAGGAGAAGCACATTTCAAGGGAGAAGACTGGTAATTTTTGCTCTGCTGAAGAAGTTGTTGTGCTGTTGTATTTGGCTGGAAAAGGAATAGGAGAGAGAAAAGAGATGTGACTCTGTTGATAGCAATCCAAAGATTTTAAGTTGCAGAACTGAAACTACAGGAATGGCTCTAGCAACATGCTAACTTGTGTGCGGAATGGCATTATTGACTGGGTCTACACACAGTGCTAAGTCATGGCTTATTTAACAATCTTATTGATGTTTTACCAAATTTGCAAAGCCATTCAACTCTCTAGTGACGCTGAGTGGCATACGATAAAAATTGAATTAACAGTAGTAACAAAGGGAAGATAGTGAAACACTTAGAAAGAATAAAACTAACAGCCTCTTAATGTATAGCATTCTCAGAAAGTGCCACCATACAATTTAACCCAGAGTTTTTGAGGGCTAGTTTGAATGAAGCCAAGGGAGGGGGACATACGAATCTGGGGTGTGTCTGTTGCCGTATCATATAGAATAGGAGCTGTGACAGAGAACGATCACATTCTAAGTTCCATCAGGTGGCAGAGTTTAATCTATGGGACCTGAAACAGACCAATTCTGTTGGAATGAACAGAATGGGCAGAATTAAATATAGGAGACAGATGGTTTCTAGAAAATGAGCCCTTTTGACCTAAAGGTGATACCCGGCACCTTGAAATGTACCTGTAAGCTTACAGGTGACCACTGTAGTCATACAACAGAAATGTATGCATGGATATACTGTCATGTGCTTATGGTAGACCAGCTGCAGCTTCTGAATGTCTTTCAAAGATAGCCCAACACTGTATGGAGGGCTTCCCTATCCAGAAACAGGCAATTGTGGAAAATGTCATGGTTGGGATTGAGGTTAGGAACTTTGGACCAGCCACACAACACAAGCAGGTTCCAGAATAAAAGTTTTAGTAATAAAAAGATAGGAAAATAGGTGTCTCAGAAGAGACTACATGCTTGTAGATAGGTATAGGCAAAGTGAGGTAAGGGAGGAGCATGTAAGCTCCTTTTATAGGGGTGAGGCCACATCTCCCCCTGCAGGTGCCACAGGTGCAGCGCTGACAGGTGCTGCCACCTAGAGGTTTATTGGGGGCAGTGTAGGCACATATTTTTATGTGACAGAAAAGATAAAATCAGTGTGAAGTAAATCCTGGCTATCACTACCTATGCTTCAGCAGGAGCTGTAAGTTCAGGAAAACTCCCAAATGGTGCATTAACTTTGAATGGAGAAGTGGAAGCCTTTTCAGAATTAAAGATAGTGAAGTTCTGTGTGATCCTAAGATCCAGAGCCATTCAATCTCATTAGTGGTGAGCTTTAGTTTGTCTACTACATTGACACACTCTCTCTCACACACACATATATACCCTGATGAGTCCATTATTACCAGCCTTAGCTCCTTTGGTAGCCTTGGCTATACACAGAATATAAGGCAAGATTATTTTGTCCCACTCACTACTTCCAATTCCTGAATAGTGAGGCTTCCAATTGCTCTTAATTTCCTGTTGTCTGTCAATTGATGGGTATGTTAGCTCACTTTAAACAACCATTTGGTGGATTCCAAGGAGAGCTTTTTCTCTTCTCAAGACTGAAAGTGTAAGCCACTATCAAATGTGCTGACAAAGAACATTCTGTGAGATTGTGTGGTGTGGGTGTATATTCATAGAAAGTTCAATAAACTGTTCTTACCTCCACAAACAAGATGGGAAAAATTCCTGTTCTGTCACCCAACTTTCCTTCTGCCCAATTCTCATCCATTCGACTGATCATAGTGATTATATCACCCTGGAAGATAATAATCATAGATACTAACCAGGGTAGTTGTTTATGCTTGCTAGCATAATTCTAACATATATACATAAAAGTGAAAGAATATTTGAGCATTTCAGCACATCACATGCCTCAATATTTTATCATAAACAAGATAGATTTGGGTGTATGTGTGAAGGTTCATTCTCTGAGCTTGTGTTGGTTTCTGAACATTTTGTTACCTGGTTAGGTAACACCTTCAGCAGAATTTAGGGAATGCCATTGTTCTTCTGTTTATAAGGGCTTCAAGTGTGGGTGTGTCAAGTGAGGGTCTTGTGATGGTTAGGTGTGAGTCATCAGTAGGAGTCATATGATGGGTCTTGTACTGTCTCTGGTTGGCTGTGCAGTTGATTTGGATTTTGAGGGGTTTGTAGATAGATTTAGCTATCAGCTGAATGAATGGAAAATGAATACAAAGGAAGACTCTAGTCTAGACTACTGCAACGCGTTCTACATGGGGCTGCCCTTGAAGAGCACCCGGAGACTTCAGCTGGTACAGAATGCGGCCGCGAGAGTGATTAAGGGT
>JANHGC010008045.1:68485-80861 GCA_027560395.1 Boaedon fuliginosus
TGAAGAGAGGCGGGGTATAAATCTAATAAATAAATAAATAAATAAATAAATAAATAAATAAATAAATAAATAAATAAGATGGCGATATCTGGATGTGAGTAAAAACGATTGTGGTGTAGAGGGTTGTAGAAGTATGTGGAGTTATTCTATGGGAAAGAAGACAAAGTTTGCATGGTGGTATGATGAAGTAAAAGAATGATTAATATGTCACACACATTCAAAGACAAGTGAAGAGGGTAAGGGAATGTAATCGGAGACAAAATGGAATAGTTAAGATTGAAAGAGGCAGAGAAAACGCACAACAATTGCGATGAAAATTAAAATAAATATTTTTGAAATGTGTAATGAAGTCTAAAACAAGATGTTTTTCAGAAGGTTAGGAAAAAAACGATTAAATGATATGTGATGGAGCTGAATTGAATAGAATACTGGAAGGACTATTGTAGAGATTTGTATGGGACAGTTTATATGTTGAAAGGGTAGAACTGAAATAAATGAAATCCGTATTAATATTTCAGACAAAAATGTTGAAAGGTAGTTGTTGTCATACAGGTAGTCCTCCACATATGACCACAATTGAGCCCAAATTTTCTATGGCTAAACAAGACATTTGTTAAGTGAGTTTTGCAACCATTTTATGACCTTTCTTGCTGAAATACAGATATACTTTGCTTTTGGAATAGATGTGTGATTTCTTTAATATGCACATGAAGACTGTATCATCTGTATGTCTGAAAATTGATCATATGGCAATATTTTTTTCTAATAAACCTTGTCAATGGCAGGGCAAACTACTTTTCATTGCCTCCCAACCTATTCTCAGCCTTAGAAGTGGTGATACATTTCCTTCTTTTGCACAAATGACAAGGGCTTTTACAGGAAACCCCCAAATCCCAGCATACTAAGGTGTAGACAAGCAGATGAGCTTTGTCTCCAGCAATGTTTTTAAAAAGGAAAAGACCCCAAACCAGATGGCATGCAATCCAGACAATGTTTGCAGTGAACAAAATAAATGGCCTCTCTCTGTGAGTCCTCATTGGGCATGCAGTGATGTAGAAAGACTCTTTTTGAAAAGTGTTTATATTGAGAAATGAGCAATAGCAGATGCAGCAGTGAAAGCTGGCACTCACAGCTGGCTCTTCCATGTCTCAGGCAATGATCACAACTGTCTGTTCAGAGCCATGTTTCTGTAGTTCTCTCAGAAGCCAGCTCCATTGTAATCTCAATGCAGTAATACAGGAACATACTTAAGAGTAGCCTCCTGGCCTCATTATTTACTTTGCCCCCCTCCACAGAGAAACCTTGCTCCTTCTTTCTTTTTGGCCACATTATTATTCTACTTTGCAATGTGCATCTTTTGTTGGCTCCCTGATGCTACAGACCCATGCTTAGGAGGCCATGTTACTTTATGCTTACTATGAGCAATGGAACAACAGAGATATTCACAGGCTAAATATAGTGTGCTTTAGGGGATGGAATTGAGGGTTCTATGATGCCTAGATTATTCTATTTTTTCACTGGGGATTTATAGCATCTTCTAGCAAAATCCAACCATGACTGGCAATAAAAAGCCTGTCTTTGTTACTTTTCCATCAGCCCAGAGAAGGTTGGATGCTAGAAATCACTACCATCTGTTTTCTGATGAATACTGATGAATTCTGATGAATACTGTAAACCATTTTCCTTCAAAGTATAATTCAACACATTGCTTGCAAGGCTCTTATGTTCCCTGTGCTGAAACCTATACTATTATTGTATATTATCATCATGAAATTTACCCAGGCTATGATATTACAAAGCTGAAGATCAAGCTAAATCTAATGTGGTAAATATAAATTGTTGCCAAGGAGCAGTTGGCTACAGTTATGGTTATATTTAATTGTTTGTATTGGAAGGGAGTGGCATATTGATATACAGAGAGGCAGTCATGTCATTCATTTGCATCACAGGGTTGGCCAGTGGGTTGCTGCAGGATGACAATCAGCATTTCTGCACTAGCAATTTATAGTGTCATCCAAACATTCCTATGGCAATATATCACAGATTTAGACAGGTTTCATCTCACCACAGCAATAGTTGGGTGGTACAATAAATCACCAGCCTGAAAAGTTTTTTTGTTCCTGTCTCTGCAAACTGGTTTGCCAAATGTAATAGAATCAGTTTACCAATCTCTGTAAGAAATATAGAAGGAAAAAAACTAAAGCGGGAATTTAAAAAAATAGCTTAGGAAAACTATTACAACAATGACAAGATGAATATAACACATTGGGGACCTGATGATGATGATGATGATACTGTGTTTCTCCGAAAAAATGACCCACCCCAATAATAAGCCCAACCCTAATTTTTTGGGGGTGGGCCTAATATTACCCCTACCCCAAAAATAAGCCTGGGGGATAAGTGTGGCCAGCATGAGTAGCAGCGCGGGTGTGTGTGTGAAACTGTCTGGCTGCAGCTGCAGCCCGTTGGCTCCTTGGGGCAGTGCAAATACCACTTTTGGGCTTTTCTTTCTGGGTGCAGCACTTCTGCTTGTTGGGCCAGTTCCCTGAAGCCAGCAGCTCCGTGAACAGCTGCTTTGCTTTTCCCCTCTTTTTGGGAGGCCCGTGGGAGGCTTTTTGGTGAATGGGAAGAAAATGGGGAGGGGAGGGATTTTCCTGCCTGTCATCTATTCCTCAAGCTCAGCACAGACTGAGGGAAAGATGGCAGGCAGGAAAATTCTCCCTCCCTATTTTCTTCCCGTTCATCAAAAAGTCTCCATTCTGAATGCTGAAGGTTTGGAATGGAGGCAACGGTGCATCCATGGCGCATCCAACTCACCGAGTCTGGCCTGTTGCACCTCAAACAAAGTAAGACCTCCTCGAAAATAAGTCCAAGTGCTTATTTTCAAGTCTAAAAAAAAATAAGACTCTGTCTTATTTTCTGAGAAACACGGTATATGTGAGAAGAAGAAACCTTGAGATTTGAGAACTTTGAGGAAGGAAATTCACTTGAATCCCTCCTTAGTACATTTAGTGAGAGAAAGCAATAGCAAAATGGGCTATATATTCCTCATATAGCTTGAGTCCCAATAGAAGCATGGAAGTAGCACTCTGCTCTACTGCCTACTAATGCCTCATCAAAGCAGAAAGACCCCAGGTAGCAGGAGTGGATAGAGCTGTGACACCTAAAGGTGGCAGGTCTATTGAAGAGATTTGTTTGGTGGTTCACCCCCGTGGAGGAAATTCGTTAATGGACAGAATTGGTTTTGTTTTATTGTCTCCTACTTTAGGTTTATTTGAAATGAAAAGTGGATTTTTGCTTCAAAGTAAGTACTTAAATAGAGGCATGGTTACCAAAAATGTACCTCACCAATACTGTACACCTCAAAAATCTAGGAAAGGATTGAGGAAGTAGGCATGTGCCCTATACACATTCATTTCAATGTTTTTGCATATCATCAAATATATGTCATAAGTGTAACTGGACATTCTTAAATTAGAGTTTCAGTTTTGCTGGCTGGATGCTGGACTTACCTTATGAAAAGAGAGGCAATCTGGTTTTTCATTTTTATTCTTGGACTTCAGATTAAAATTATATAGTGCTCGACACAGTGGCGGTGGCTGTGGCAACTGTTTGATAATTTGCACAGCATTTGTTGGAAAAACTCCGCTGACCCTATTGATTTCTCCTAGATACCAGTTTTCATCCAGCTGACGGTACAAGGTAATGATGTCTCCTTTGTTGAATCTCAGTTCTCCGGGATTTTGTCCTCTGTAGCTGTATAAGGCTTTAGCTCGGGGAACCTTCACACAAAGGAAAATGAGAAACGAGTCAACTTATGAGAAAGCCTTCTAATGGTAACAGGGTAACATATTTCCAAATAGGACTGAAGCTTTAATTTCACTCAGTAGAAAAGTTTAATACCTGTTTCTCTTTCTTGCCACTGTTATTGTTGGAAGTTAAAATGTCAAAACTGAATTGTGCTATAACATTTTTCTGGGTTCAATATTTTATTTCCCCATCTCCAAGAATTTAATTAGTAACAAAGTAAAGAGGAATGGGAAGGAGAAAAGGCATAGAGGTCAGTACAATACTAACATATTCTAGTGCAGGGGTGTCAAACTTGTGTTGTTACGTGAGGTATCATGACTTTTCCCCCCTTCCCTAAACTGGGCATGAGCATGGCCAGCACGTGGCGCATCCAGCCCGCAGGCCGCGAGTTTGACAGCCCTGTTCTAGTGGGTAGGAATTACTGGGAGGGACAGGAAATTTTAATCTTGGTGCTGCAAGCTCTGCACTTTTAGTTGAAGGCTATGACTGTTCTTGTTGATTCACAGTCTTTGCATACCACTTTGCACAGACCAAAGGCCAAATAAAATCCACCAGCTTTCCTGTTTATCATGTAGAACTTGAGTATTCTTTCTGATGCCATAGTGCTTACAGAGCTTCCTTCCATGGGAGTGAAGTTATTGTGAGAGGAGGGTATATCCTACTGAACTGAAGGCTCCTTGCTTGTAAAAGATGCTTAGGGTAGAGCACCAAAGCTAATTGGTTCAATTCAATAATTCAATTTCTTGTAGCAGCACTAAAAAAAGATTGGGCACTAACAAAGTCTGCCAGATAAGACAGATCAGAACAAATCAGATTTCCTTTTTTGGAAACACCTGCTAGTTACAATACAAGAACTTCTAAAGTAAACCTCCCTGGAGAAGGAGAGTGCTTGCAATTGGCTTGCAAACTTGGCTGTTATTTTCTCCTGAAACTCACTCGTCTTCATTTGCAGATCCTGTTCCCAAAAAATTATGTAAGGATAACTAAAATCTGCTGCCTAAAATTTAGACATGGGGTGAAGTGTGAGAAGTAGTTGCTAATGCCAATTCCCAGCTTTAAAAGGGCTAAGTTTGTTCAGTTGGGTTACTGAAATCTCATCCTTCTCAGATGCATCTGCTGATATAAGGAGACCTTCCCAAGGCTGTTTAATTCTGAGCATCAGCTGAAGAAGCCATGGGCAATCTTGCTCACTTGTTTTCTAGAGTTTCTCTCTGAGCATTTGCAGAAAGAGAATGCTGACCGCTAAGTACCAGAGGGACAGTGCTTCAGTCTTGTCAAGGTCTACCTTCTTTTTACTAGAAGCCGGTTAAAAAATAATGACAGAGAGGTTAATATCAGCTGTACCTCATAAGCCTTACACTGGGATGGCCTGCAGAAGCAACTTGAAAATATACCATTCAGAAAAGTCCTTAAGGGGAAACAAAGTGGAAAACAGCACAGTATCTTTTGATTGATGGCTGTAAGAAGTGTCTACCTGGAAACAACCAGAGGAAAGGGCTAACACAGAAAAAATCCAGTCTCTAAAAGAAGGTGTCAGATTGGTGTCAGATTGGTTGCAACATCAACTCCTAGAAACAGTGTATAGCCAAAGGTGAAATTCTGGTTGAAAATTTTGGTAGCTATTGTTATCATAGTGACAGACACTCAGTTGTTGAGAGTTATGCCAGGACAAAGTCTGACATCCTTCCCTAACAGAATGCCTCTGAGCACAAACCATGGTTTCTTAAGTATACACATATCTTACAACAGTCTTTTGCAGCAGGTTAAAAGAAACTCTTTTCTTTATGAGTCAAATAAGTTGCAGAACCAGCAGACAATCACAATGCTAATTTATCTTGTGGTCCGAATAGGGTTGCCACCTTCCTCCACCCATAGATTTCATCTCCATATTAATATTCTAGGCACATGCTAAACCTTTAAAAGACATTTTGTGCCCAGGAGCAGCCTAGACTAAATATATAGTCAGCTCCACTACACATGCCAAACTTCTCACCTCCTCTGTTTCAGAGACCAGATTGTTATTCATGCCAAAGAAAGCAGATGTGAATGCTTTGTGCTTTTTATAGCTTAACTTGTGTTTAGAAATGCCCTCGGCTTAACCCTAACCTTTTTTAAATTTGGGAAATTGAAAGAAGAAAACCTGGGTTCAGCCCATAAGCCTTCCCCCCCGCTTTGTATAGACTCAACACATTTGAACCAGTTTTAAAATGTGGTTATTATTTCCACAGCCAGTCATCGGCATGGTTAAAGTCACACTTCTAATACAAGCATAACAACATTTGGCAACAAAGAGACACATTTTGGAGAAAGGGGATGCCCATAAGAAGAAACAAAACGTTTATTCTAATTCTCATTATTGCACCATTTCCACATACGATGATGAATGCAGGAACACTCCATTTCTCAAGAGCAAATATCTGTTGTTTGGAAGTAGTATACACATACTCTGGTTTCATTTGGCAATATCTTATTGGGATTGTTGAACATGGATATTTTGAGAAATTCTTACTCAGCAGCACTCCTGCGGCATTCAGAGAGTGTGGCTTTATGGGCATTGATGTTTACTGCTGAAACTGAAGATGAATCAAATGTGTTTTTTTTAATTCACACAATTCTTCCCTTAAATATTATCTGAAAGACAGTTTGGTCTAGTGGTTAAGGTACCAGGCGAGAAAGCAGGAGAGAAACCAAGAGATCATGAGTTCCAGTCCTGCCTTAGCCATGAAAGCCGGCTGTATGAACTGCCTGTTATTTATAAGATTATATGTTCCTAGAGACACACACAAATGGTCTCTCTTTCCCTACGCTTACATAATCAATGACATCAACCAATGTATATAAGATTACCGGTAACTTAACAAGCAGAGGAACCCACAGACAACTGGGAAGAAAGGCAAATGGGAGCGGAGGAGGACACACTAACTGAATAACTTTCTTGGCATACATGACATAAATTTACAATGAAAAACTACACAACCCTCCCTTAGGCCTACACACACATATATATATATATGCCTTTATGTTTTCCATCATCAGAAAGATGATTTTTCAACTGTAATATTTTTCCAACAATAGCAATAGCACTTAGATGTATATACCACTTTACAGTACTTTTACAGCCTCTCTAAGCGGTTTACAGAGTCAGCATATTGCCCCCAACAAACTGGGTCCTCATTTTACTGACCATAGAAGAATGGAAGGCGGAGTCAACCTTCACCCTGGTGAGATTTGAACTGCCAAACTACAGGCAGCTGGCAGTCAACAGAAGTAGCTTGCAGTACTGTATTCCAACCACTGCGTCACCATGGCTCTTATCTTTATCTTGAAAATCTTTATTTTCAAGACTATATGTTAGTGATAATATAGAATTGTTGGTGGACACACTTTCCAAATTTCACTGCAGAAATGTACGATGAATCACATGACTTAAGGACGGCAATGTAGATTGGAAAGGGCTGGATTGAAGGTGACTGATGGAATCAGGGAGTAAATTAAATAACCTAAATCCAGACTGACAAGTCTGTTGATGGACAATGTAAAGAAAGAAACAGTTTATAAAATATACAATACACAGACTTTTGAATGAGTGTGGTTGTGGAAACAATCTAATTTAAAAAAAAAAAACACATACACACTCAAAAGCCAGACAAAAGGTTAATTTAAGGCTGTGCCTAGCAGATGAAGGACATGAGGATAAAAACAAGACATCTCCTCCTGTTGCTGAATGTCGACTAATCCTATGGGTACACCCTGTCTCTGGAAAAGGAAGCCAGATGCCTTCTCCTTTCCTTTGGCTGACATCTTTTTAGAATTCCTCTGCTGAGAAGGACAGAAGGAGCCATGCTTACTCTTTCTTGGCGTTTGGCATGTTTGTAATCTAGGGGTTCTCTCAAACCTAATGCCTTCTTTTATTCTTTTCTTGTAAGCCACCCAGGTTGCCAAGGAGTTGGGCAGCAATTTACATTGGGAAAGAAATAAAATAAAAGGCGTGTGGGTGGGGCTGGCCATAAGTTCAGAAAAAGAAAAGAAAAGAAGCTGAGGAACCTGATATTTTAGCTTTGAGGTATACGACATCTGGAAGTTAAATAACTGATCATGTAAAAACATGCACACAAAGCCCAGTATTATTAAAAGCGCTAAAATCATGAGAAAGTTTAATCCACAGCAACCAAAGCATTTGGAAGTGCAGATCTGAAGCAAAATTAGATTTTGGACTTAGATTCATTGTGCTATGCAGATAAAGTTTTCAAATTGCTCCATGGCTGCAGAGCTAAGGAGCATTTCCTAGCTTATTTTGCTTTGGAAGTTTTAGCGTAAATATTGTTTATTTCATGTATTCATTAGGATTACTAGAATAACAAGATTCAAAATCCATACCATGAATGTTAATACTGTCTCTATTTTAGTTTAAGCCTCTTTTTTCCCATTTTAACATTTTAAGAAAAACAGACTCCCAACTACATAGGTTTCTATTCCTACTTTGAAATGTGTAGAAGCTTTGAATCAGGATTTCTTCTCAAATCTTACCCTGTGGTTTCCTTTAAATTAGGAGCTTCTTCTGTGATATTTTTAGGGCCCTTCCAAAGATGCCCCTGGTATCACTCAAAGACCTGGCTTTGTCGGATGGCCTGGAAATGATGTGCCCCCCTGTTGGATGTATGACTGTTGTGTAGATTTTTAAATTGTATTTTGTATATTTTAATTACTGTTGTTAGCTGCCTCGAGTTCCCCTTGACCAGGGAAGTGAAGCGGGGTACAAATCTAATAAATAAATAAATAAATAAATAAGATGGCTATTCTGCCCTTGAATTCCTCCAGTAATAACACTGGGCAGCTGACTCAGGTAATGTCTGGTTCACATACAGCTCAACACAGCTTCTTGTCAAACTTCTATTCTGCAACTTCTTTGAATGTTGCGCTTGGAAGAGGGTCACTTTCCCATTGGCAAGAGTTCCCACCAATCTCTGCATCTCAATTCCTTGTTTTTCTCCCACAATGTCCCTAAATCACAATGCGACAATATCCTCATGCCAAGGCTTCAGAGCAGAGCAAAGGACCAGATTTACATCTCATGAATGGTGTTTTTCTTGGTTTTTTTTTCTCCCCACTGTGAAAGCAAATATATTGTGTGATGGGGATGGAATCAGAAAAAAAAACAACAACTCCTGGGTGCTGATTGTTTATTTTACATTTCTCAAAATCTCCTATAGTCAACTTGTCTGGAGTTTTCAGAAGTTGCACTGAGGACAACTGCAGTCCCTTATGATGATAATTTTGAGAATTCAAGGAGTGTGTGGGGAATGACAACAGAAGGTTTATGGAAGTGCCTGTAGTGGAACATGATTCTGTTTTGTCATGCTTTTACTGAGCACTACTGTAAATCTAGGCTCTCCAGATTTTCCATCCCATATTAAGGGACTGGTTTACCTGGTGACAGACTCACAAAAATGACTCAGAATAGAACTTTTATTAAAATAAAAAATGAAGCCAACTAAAACAAAAGATTTGCCTACTTTAGTATCCAGCAGTCAAATTATTTGTATGTATTTTTCCTCAGATTTAAATCCAGCTGTTTCTCCCCATCTTTCCAAACCAAAAAATATTTTTTTATCTTCTATCATCTGGGGAGAACAACTTTCTCAAGTCTGAAATCAAGTCTCAAATATATTTGAATATTAGTATATTATATTAGTTGAGGTTGCCAGTTTCCTTCCTAATCTGACCTAAAACATTTGAAATAAAAGAAGGCTGGGAAGCAATGGGTCCATAGCCTGAAATGGTAATCCTGGAATGAAGGAACTCAGCCTTAGATAAAAATTAAGACAATAAACCATGCTCTAAGACAATAAACCACACACTATGCTCTGTGGTGGCATGGCTCATTTCTTTCACCACATGCAATGGTAGATGGTGGGGTGAGGGCAGATGGAGATTTGTTGTTTTTGAAATAAAAATGTGCCAAGAAATGTGGGCTCCTTTCTATTGAAAGGAAATGGCCTAGCAAGTTCTGGTTTAGAAAATTTGGTGAATGAACAGGAAGTTGTTCTAGGCATGGAGAGAGAGCCATGACAGGAATTAAATTGGTGATCTTAACAGAGAGATGAGCTAACACCAGAACGATGCCCAGGTCTGTTGACATGTAAATCAGTTATAAATTTAAGGAAACTTGTCAGAAGGTCTCTAGGACAAGATGAAGGGATTGAAAAAAAAAACTGCTGAGGACTTGTGGGTTGTATGTAGGGAAAACAAGGATTGGCTTCATATGTATGTAATGGCATGAGGCCATTAAAATTTCAGAAGAGAAGACTGATCATTCAAATACTTGAAAGTATGCAGCTGGTAGCTGAGATACTTTGTCCCTCAATGAAGGAGAAATTTAGAACCCACATATGCGTCCTTCCCTTGTAGCATACAGTTTCAATCAGTTAATGAAAGGCTTCCCTTCTGGCCCCAGGAGGCTGACAAGGGCTAGCAAGACAGTTCACCATGCACAGAATGGAGCTAAGAGGAGGATAAAGTAACTCTGACTGGACAGCAGACTTCTCCCAGAAAAAAATAAAGATTAGATGGGATAGTGTAGAAAATAAAGTTAGATGAAGAATAGAGATCTGGCAACAAAGCAGAAGTGAGATTCGTTTTTATTCATTTTGCCACTTTTCTGTGGTATCAGAGTGACTGGCACAAAGTCACCCAGTGAACATCCATTGCTGAAGGTGAACTCAAACCTGAGTTTCCTCGACCCTAGCCCAACACCATAATTTCTGGTTCTTATTTCCTAGATACTAAGTACCAAGAACTTAACTGTAGCTTGGTATTTCCTGGTGATTTCCTATCCAGCTAATAGTCAGGTTTAGTATGGCTAGCTGATGAGAGCTAAATAGCTTGAAATAGATAAAATTATGTTTTGTTGGTAAAACATAAATTCAACACTGTCAGTCTTAGTGCTACTTATCCTTTAAAATATTTATTTATTTATTTGATTTATATCCCGCCTCTCTTCCCCATCAGGGCACTGCCACCTAATTTGGCAGCACTGTTATAGAGAACCAGTGGTTAGAATGCAGCATTGTGGGCTAACTCTGCCAACTGCCAGAGTTACTGACTGGCAGATACTGACAGGCTGAAGGTTGATTCAGCTTTTCATCCTTCCCAGGTTGGTAAAATGAGGACCCAGATTTGTTGGGGGCAATATGCTGACTCTGTAAACTGCTTAGAGAGGGCTGTAGACCACTGTGAAGCGGTATATAAGTCTAACTGCTATTGCTAATTTTAGAAGCACACTACAAAGGTCACAGATAAGGAGTTCCACGGAAGGGCAAGATTAAACGACAACTTACGGTAAGCATGATAATATAATCATGAAATGCCACAATTTACGTTTGACTCAGACATTCTGATACATGACTATAGCCTTTCCGTGATTATGTCACCCTGACCTTGTCATCATTTTGGCAATATCATGGTTTGCTGCAACAGCTCATCAGGCAAAGCTTGGATCACACCTCTGGGAAAAATGATCTATCCTTTTCCCAGGAAGGGATTGTCAAGATGCGTGTGCGTGCGTGCGCACACACACACACACACACACACAAATTGTTTTTAACTATTAGGCCAACCAATTAGATGAAAAATATAGGTAGTCTTTGACTTACGACCACAATTGACCCCAGAATTTATGTTGCTAAGTGAGAAATTTGTTAAGCGAGTTTTGCCCCGTTTTACAACTTTTCTTGCTACATTTGTTAAGCGAATCACTACAGTTGTTACGTGAATCCATATTCTCCATTGACTTTGCTTGTCAGAAGGTTGCAAAAGAGGATCATATGACCTTAGGACACAGCAACCATAATAAATATGAAGTATCCGAATGTAAATCACATGACCATGGGGATGTTGTAGCAGTCATAAGTGTGAAAATGGTCATAAGTCACTTTTTACTTGTATCTTTGAACGGCCACTAAATGAACTGTTGTAAGTCGAGGGGTACCTGTAATAATATCTGGAGTGTGTCAAAAAGTTAGCAATAGGTTCTTGAAGATGAAAAGTAAAAGGAGATGTATAGTTTTCCTGTTAATACCATATGGGATTCAGAGATACAAAAATATAATCTCTATGTGGTGGTTTTCTGTGGGAATTAAGACTAAAGTGACTGTTTTTTTTATTCTGTTCCTCCGCTATTTCCAAAATACTTCTATTCATTTTTAAACTATTAACGTGCCCTGATGGACCTAAGTGTTACTTATTAAACATAATATGCTACAAACTCTCTACCTTTCCTTGACCTTTTCCCTGATGTTTCCTACCCACGAAGCCCTGTGATTTAGGAAATATTTCCTCTTTAATGCAACACAATGGAAAATATCTACAGTATAAGTATTAATTACATTGATTGGGTTTTGAGTGCTTTTTTTTATTTTTCAGGCATCATATTAATTAAATAACATAATGCAACTCTTTCCTCTTCTGTACTTGGTAGTTTTGTTGTAAGTTAACCTTCATTTTTTCCTACTTCTCTTCCCGCCCCCCACTTCCCTGTGGGTGCTGCGGCCCTCTGGAATGAACTTCC
>JANHGC010008045.1:92852-104148 GCA_027560395.1 Boaedon fuliginosus
ATTTATTGGATTTAATTGAAATTTAATACTGTTTTAAATTTTGTATTGTATTGTTTTTTAATTGTTGTGAGCCGCCCAGAGTCCTCAGGGAGAAGGGCGGCATATAAATCCAATAAAATAAATAAAATAAATAAATAAGATATATCTGCATTTTATTTTTATTTCTTCTGGAGAATCACCAGTAAGTTCTTTCCCCTGCCATTTTCCTCAAAAATAGTATTCATGCTCACTAGGGAAGAAACAGACACTGGACTTTATAATCCTGCTTCCCACTCCCCTCTTTCAGTTTGAAAAGTCATTAATTTTGGTAGCTGACAATGCATTATTTTATGTAGTTATAATTGCATACTATTAAAAAATTCTGTACAGATATTAAAAATAGACTAAACAAACAAAACCATATAATAGGTCTTCAGTGCAATCTCTTCCCCCCAGGAGTATTTGCCACTGAACACAATGGGATTTACTGCTGAGTAAGCATGCATAAAATTTCTATCTTAACACTAGAGAGAAATAAGATAGAATTTCAAATGAGCAGTCTTATGCAATCTTTCCCATTTAGATTATTGAGTCTACTTTGCTCTTTAGGGATTCAAAATTGATCCATGACCATTAATTTTAGTTAGGGTGAGCCACCTACAGTCTGAACACAATATCAAGAGCAGGCCCAGTGGGCAGGATTGATATTTTCAGTCAATGGGACGATAGGGTGAGTTTATTTTGATAATGTAAGGGTGAAGTGATCTGTTAAGCCTTGCAGAAATTTAGGCTGTTACCTTTGTCTTTCATTCTCTAATTTTTCTCTTCCAGAAAAGATGACCAAAGCGCACAAAGCTTTGAGGCATCCACTCCATTTATATAAAAAAAGAAAAGGTAAAGGTTTTCCCTGTTGAGTTGTATCCAACTCTAGGGGTCAGTGTTCATCTCCATTTCCTAGCTGTGGGAGTCAAAGTTATCAGAAGACGCTTTCGTGGTCATGTGACTACCCTGACTCTACACTGAAGTGCACGGAATACTGTTACCACCCCACTGAAGTGGTACCTATTTACCTACAACATTTGCATGCTTTCAGACTGTTAGATGGGCAGGACCTTCCCAAAACATTGGCTCCATTCAATCCAGTGATGTCATGATGCTATCACCCTCTAGTCCATGGAAATTTACTGTTGTTGTGGCTACAAAATGTTGTCCATCTCTGTTTTAACCTGACATATTCTTTTCCTTTCTAGGCTAAATGCTACCGCCAGGATAATATAATTTTAGAAATCCTAAGTCCTCTCAAATTAAAAAATGATTGACCTCAAACCTGAGTTGAAGAAGAAAATGATATTTTCTGTCTGTAAGACACTATCATTATTAGGCTACTAATAATATTAAAGAAAAGCAGGATGGATTACAGAACTGTGGAATCTCTGGCATCCAATCCATCTGGGTTGTGAGAAGCCTTTGTCATTTCAGTGAAACTCTTCCTCCCATCTTTTCGCCGGGGAGTAGCAGTTTCCTTCAAGGCAATGGTGACGCCTTGAAATAGTGCTTCCCCTGGATTTTACCTGTTATTTTGCTGTAGCTATGGGCAGGAAAAGCCAGATTTCAGCAATGTGGCCTCTGAAGTCACCTCAAGCTGGGAACATTTTCAAGTACATGCATCAGGGAGGAATCACTTCAAAGCATTCCTATGTTCTTCAACCTGCTACTCTAAAAACGATGTGACATCTGGGGGTGGAGATGGTTTTAGAGGAGGCAAAGCTTTCATAGAACTGTTATATCATCTGACCCACTTCAGGGCTTCCGGAGGGATCTGGCCTTTAAGACAGATCCTATACCTTAGTTCAATGTATATTAGCTTTGTTGATTTGCATTAAAAAGTCACTTAAATCATTTGTGTTTATTCAAGCACAATTGTACAGGAGTATCAGGTTATCAAAGCTACTTTTTGGGAATAAGAATTGCACATCAGATTATGCAGATTTATTTGCAACATGAATGAGATAAGGAGAATGAAGCTGCACTGATGTATAATTAGGAAAGTATCTAGGTTACAGATAACTTCAAGCTGGGCAAGTTTGGGTGAAGGCATCCTGTTGACTTCACACACTGTCATTTGCTCTTGTTATTTTCCTCTTGCTCTTGTTATTAACATCCTAATCTTGCCTTTTCCTACATACCAACCTCCACATGTTATCGGAATCCCAGGCAGTCCACACAGAGGTTGAATAAATACAACAGGAGTAGCCTGCCTTCTTTCTTAATAAATTTGTTTTGAGAACTCCTTAAAACATGGTTCTTTTAAATACATTTTTGTAGTTTTAAATGGCCATTGTCAGAGGGTGATCAATATCTTCCAGGTTTCAATACTAAATAGAAAAACACTCACCTAACAAAAGAGTGAATTGCAGGGACCTGCCTGCAAATTCATATTCTTGAAAAATTCTTTTAAAAACATACTGTTATAATTAAAAAAAAGGTTCTTGATTACATGAACTGAAAGCTGTCTCTGCCTACTACACAGATCCATACATTTGGTACCCTCACATATGTGTGTGTCAAGTCAATCATTTTGTGTGAGTCTGTGTGAACTTTTCAGCCAGTCCTGTGCATGTGTTCACATATATATATATATATATACCCTTGAATTTAAGGAGGACTGAAATAACCAGAAAAGTAATGAATCTAGGACACAACTGACCTAGTTTTTTCTCCATATTCTGGTCCTGTCACACTTTCAAAAGATCAAAAAACACTGTTTCATTTTTTTTAAAGCTACTTTCATAACAGCACAAGACAAATTATTTTTTTAAAAAAGGTTCTGTGAAATTCTAACCTTTTTCAGTCCTTGACAGGTGTGAAAATAATTCTGCTTTTTCATATATATATAAATTCTCCATTTCCTGATTGAATCTAAAGCTGGAGAGAGCTGTACTATAACATTACCCTGAAAAGTCTCAGTTCAATTTTGGGCTCAGCTGGAGATGGAAAACCTCTGAGAATTCAAGAGTCAAACTCTTGGCTAGAAATAGTTCCAGACGGAATACATTTAAAATGAAAGTAAGAGTTGCTGTACAAATCCAGTTAAGACTGGTAGGGACCTCAGAGAGAAGTCAGACCGCTTTATAATTAGCTGAATTCATCTAACTCCTTAAAAATGAAAAGTGGTGGAAAAAATCTCCCTCATACAGGTAGCGATGAAAGAAATGACCTTGCTTACCTCTTCCAAAGGAATCCTGGGACTGGAAGTCATCCGATATTGATCAAGCTCCAGGTTTTTTGGCCCTCCTCCCGTTTTCCTGTTGGAGGCAGGAGAGGAGAAGGCTGAGGATCGTTGGAGTGATCCATACTTCATCATGTTTGTTCCAAACCGGATTCCATCCAATAAACGTATCAAAAACAGGTTGGAAGGCAGTTCTTCAATATTGCTGAGTACAAGGGTTCGACATTCAGGGCATCTCAGCTCCTTGTGTGATTTCAAAATCCTCTGGAGACAAGGCTTACAGAAGGTGTGCTGGCACGGAAGCACCTTGGCAGAGACATCCAGCTTTTCCAGGCACACTGGGCACTCTAGCATGTCGAATAAAGATAAATTGTCCATGATGTTGATGTTCTACTCATTGAAAAACTCCAGCCTCAAGTAGATCTAGAAAAGTCCACATGCCTGCTATTTGGTAGGAAGGAGTTGGTTTGTTCAGGAATGTCTCATGCAGCATACTGGTACTTTTAAACTCTAAGAACTCTAAGGAATATAATAGAAGAGAGAGAAATTATAGAGCATAAATATTTCAGTATTACGAAATGCATGCCACCAACATTTCAAGGAATCCTTCATTAGGTAGTTTGCGTGGAATATTCTCTCCCCTGCTCCTAATATAGGTGTGACATTATTCATGTCTGAATAAGTATTAGATAAACATAATTACACCCAATGGCCAATTGAGATCAAGAAAGACTCAAGATTCATTTGTTGTTACAGGTAGCCATTGAATAAATTTCCACCCCAACTGAGATGATCACAGTACGACAATACGCTTTTTGGATGTATTGTAGGGTGATCCATCCATCTTCAAATAATGCTACATAAAAAACAATTATGTTGTGAAAGTGACCAAACAATCACACCACCACATACAGTACAAACAGAAGGAATTCTGCTGAGGCACAGGGCTGAACACATTCTCCCCTCCCTTCTTCTGAAACTATCCACTTTATCTTAAAACAAGGTTTCTGCATTTCCCCATTTCCCCAATTTTCTCCTAGGAAAATCACCTTGATAAAAGCCCCTGTTTTGGCATACCTGGAAGTAAAACAACCTGTGCTTGATTTCACGAGACTGGCAATGCAGCTTGCTTTGTCTTTAATAGTTGACAATCCAATACCATCCCTGAAAATGTGGGGGGGATTATTATTCCGCCCACAGCAGAAAAGTTACCCAACCTGTTCAGCACCTTTCCCAACGGTATACCAAGCCAGAGCAGAACCGATATTTAATCCTAATTTCAAGTCCTGGCCTGCAAAAAACGAGCCCCATGCCATCCCACATCAAAAAACTGTCTGCTAATGAAGACTGAATCTTGTATATCGAGTCCAAACAAATGTTTCAACTGTCGCAATTCCCGAGACACTTCCTTTCCTTTCCTAAACTTGAACAATCCAGCCTTGCTCTCTTTGTGACTCAGACTGCCGAGGAAGAGTTATAAGCTTCAGGGGCTGAGCTTTCTGACTGAGTGCTGAAGGAAGAAGCTGGGGGTGGGGGGTGGGAGGAAGAAAAAGATAAATTAGAACAGGCTCCTAATTTTAGTGCGTGCTACTGACCTTGCATTCATGACCCCCTTTAAAATGAGTCCAGCTCATGAAATACCAGCTCCAGAGCTTGCTTTTCTCTTTCTCTCACACTTGAATTGCAGCTGCATTGAAAACTTTAACTAGGTGCATTACTCAGCTAAACTTAACACGTGCTGCCTTGTTAACTCATATGTTGCCAGGCTGCTACTCCTACACAGATTTTTAGATCAGGGAAAAGAGTGCAGTCTGATTAGGCGCCAGGAGGGAGCTGGTTGCTTGAAACCACACATACGCATTTGAATTATTCTGGCTTTGATTACAGTACATTGGATCAATAATTTGGCATAGTTTGTCTGTTTTTCTTTCAGAGCTAATCTTGTTTTAGAAGCAGAGGGGGAGTGTAAAATGGGGATTTTAAAAAAAACAAAACCCACAACAAGCCTGTTTATAAAAGCAAAGAGGTGCCACAGAGAATGAAGAATGTATTTTGTGATGTGTAGAAAGTTAGCACCCATCCGTATTCTAGAAGAATGAAATATCCTAGGAAATATTAAAAAGAAAGAATATTATACCTCCCTGGATGAGAAAAGGAGAAACATGCTCTTGGAAAGCAGCCCCAGAAAGACTGGGCCATTCTATCTACAAGACAAAAAGCTGGGCCAGCTTATCTACAGAATAAAAGACCTTCACCCTCAGCACATAATAAGATTAGCCCTCTACCCATCTCACCACATGGCACCTGGGAAGATTGCATCACCCAGCAACGTTCAACCAAGCTTGGGACTCAAGACAGCCTACAAAACTACGCCTGCATGGTCCCATGGGAGTCTGATAACCAATCAGAATACATTTATTTCACAGGAATAGGAAGCAAGTTCAAAGCCCAAGTATAAATCTCTCTCCCTCTCTGTCTCTCACCTATGTGCTCCATCGTCCACCATTAAACCATCTTTCTGAACAGCTTCCAGCGTCTTTCTTGGAACTGAACCCAGATGGACATTTCTTCCAACAGATGCAAATAAAAATTAGACCCACTTACCTAGAAGTAAATCTCACTCAATTTAGTTAGATTACTATGGAATAGACATACGTGGGATTGCATACTTAGAGAAATGAAATGAAACTTCAGTCTCAAGAGGCATCTGCTGGGGAAGTGAGTGCTTTTGTTTCAAATCCAGCAACTTTCTTCTAAGGAGTTCATTCTTTGCCACTGACTTGGCCCAAAAGGAGAGAGACAAGGTTTAAAGCTAAGTCTTCATTTGAGAGCAGAGTGTAGCTCTGCTGAAAGAAAACAGCTTGGTTGCAACTTTGATTAAAATCCATATTTCCTCTGCTGATATTCACCTGAGCTGGAATTATGTTTAGAAGTGTTCTGTTAAATAAAAGGAACTACATCAAGAGGAGTTTGAAGGAGGTCCTTGGCATGAATCAACGAAGCAGCCTCCACCCTATGAGACCCTGACCAAGACAACTCAGAATACTGTCACTTTCCACAGAATAGTAATCCTCCACAACCCTTTTTTAAAATTGTTTCTTTTGGCACCTTTTGCAGTTACACAGTATCCTTGTTGCAGTTTAGTAACCAGCATTGTACAGGTAAGCTAGGTCGCTTAGCAACTGTTTGAAGTTATGAGGGACTCACCTTGGATTTGAAGTTTTGATGGTCACCTCCACGTAGTCAAATGACTGAACTTCAGGTGCTTAGCAACATGGCCATGGCTGTTTGCAGAGTCCTGAAGTCATGTGACTGCATTTTATGAGAGTTTTGCTGAAAATCTGCATTTCTACACTTTTCAGCAAAACTGGACCCTTAGTGATCCAATGGTTCACTTTATGACTATGGCATTTACTTAACAAGTGCCACAAAAGGGTCATAAATTGGGTCAATCATGTGACCAACCTGTTTTACAACCACCATGACATTTGATGAGCAGGCTCCATTATGGTTTAAATCAAAGACTCTGTGTGTGTGTGTGTATGTGTGTATCTTCATAGGTTTTCACGAGTGTATGTGCAAAGTTGATGTCTTGGGTTTCTTCCTGCGTAATCGTTAGCATGACTTTTAGAAAGATAGTGTCGACATTTCGACAAAATCACATTTGTTGGCCAATTGGAACGCAGCAAAATTGTGGGCCAATCACGATACACCACCACCATCATTTATAGAGGAGCGACAGCTACGATCACGCTGTGTGCCCGTACACGTCAAACCGAGAACATCGGCCAGAAGATGAATGTGATTTCATTGAAACATCGCCACTATCTTTCTAAAGACATGCTAACGATTACATGGGAGAAATCCGAGACATCAACTTCGTATACACACACACACACATACGCACACACACACTAATATTGCCTCTCGGGTGAAGAGAGGCGGGGTATAAATTCAATAAATTATTATTATTATTAAAGCATTAGGATAATGATTGTTGCCTACTGTTCTTTATGATAACAAGGATGGAAATTAAAACATACATGGTGCCAACATTTTCCTTAAGCATCACTATCTCAATTTCCTTTCCTGTTTGGTCAGTCCCTGCTCACACCCATCAGCAGAACTGATGAGATTTTGCTGCAATATGCTTCACTTACTACTTGCTTATGTTGAAAAAAAAAATGAAAAGAGCTATGCAACAGTGAAAAAAGATGTGGGTTACAGAAAACAAAAACAAAATACTTTGAAAGTGTCCTAAATCTACTCAGTGGCATCTAAATTCTGGGTATAGTGTGATAAGTTTTCTTTAAATTACGTATGTCATTTAAAAAATAATGTTTTCTCTTGGGTTTGGCTTGTTTTAACTAGTCTCCTTTTAAAATTGCTAAAGTTAATCTATGGCTTGATTAACTTTTTAGACTGATATTGAAAAGTGTAAGTTCTCAGACTACGGGAAATAATATCTGCAGGGTTTTTTTAAAAACCAAACCAAAACAAAACAAACCAAGATAGTGGCTGTGGCAGCATAATGTGCATTGTATGCCTGCTGAGCAGGTGGGCCTTTGACTGCCCTGTTCAGATAGCCACTTTGACTTTTTTTTACATCTCCTGGAAATGCTGCTAATTTACAAGCTTGAAAAATAATAGAATCGGATAACAAGAGCAGCAAGCAGTTTTTAAATTAAGATTAAGTTTATCTGCAACCTTTACTGTAACATTGATATTCAGTTGCTTTTTAAAAATTCATGGAAGGCATCTTAGGAGAGTACATACTCTAAAGGCATGCTAGAAATTCATTAAAGCAACAGAATTAATCCTAAATATTTTTTAAGATATTAAGATCCTATCAGTCTTTCGAGAAAGTCCAGACAAGAAACTCCAAATATAATTGCTAACAGTATTATTTAGCATATGGCCTATCATTCATAGAGTACAATATATATACAATCTATTAAGTCTGGCATCTAACTTACTAGTATGGCAGCTGTTAATGGCTACACAGGTGCACAATAATCTGCTGTGGAGTAGACCAACCCTAATGCTGATAACCTGAGGGTGGCAGCTGAAGCTCCTCATTTAGTTCCACATAATTTCTGAAGTATGTTGTTCCTATTGTTTTTTGCAGCTGTATTCTCTAGGTGTATGGGATCAATAGAGGAGTAAATTGGTTAAATAGATCTTCGGTGCTTCATATGCTAGTTTGTTGTTAAGGTGGAAGCATGTAGTTACTGTTTTGCCGGTGATAGGCGTGACCCTCCAGTTAATGAAGAATTTCCCCAAGAGTTAAAGATCTCTGCCACATCCATGTGTTTTTCTTGTATTGCTAAGACCAAATCATCAGCATATCCAAATTTGTTCCCCCTAGTAGCTGGCATACCTGATATGTATAAGTTGAATAGTGTATGTGCCATTACAAGAGCCTTGTGGGAAGGCTGTTTAATTTTTTACCTTATTTTTCTAAGACTATCTTTATTGTAACTTGAAAGTAACAGAATCTTGCAGGTCTGAAAGCACTTCTCTCATCTTTTTTATGTTCTAGAAAACTAAAGAGGGTCCCATATGAAATGCTTCCCATGCCCCCTTTCCTTCTGTGGGCTGGGATACCTTTTGTGTGATGGCTGTCTAGAATGTGGTTCTTCCTCCTGTCTCTCTAGATCAGTCTCACATACTGTTAGAGTCTAATAAAAATGATTGTTAAACATATACTTGCCAATTCCAAAATAATGGAATGTCCTTACTACCCTTCTCTTGGGAAGTTAGGAAGAAAGCTTCTCAGTATGCTCCTAGAGGATTGAGCAGCCTCCCAAAAAAGTTAGATTAGCACACAATAATTGTTCACTTTTAGAAACAAGTTAACAATGGAGTTCTTTGAGAAGGTTTTCTATAGCAATAGTACTTAGATTTATATATCACTTTACAGTGCTTTAGAGCCGTCTCTAAGCGGTTTACAGAGTCAGCATATTGCCCCCAACAATTTCGCTCCTCATTTTATCCAAGAATGACACTTGGATTTACTTTTGAGTAGTTTCTGTATTGTTGTTTGCTATTGACAGAAATCTTGCCAGACTAAAGCAACTATCTGCAACTATCACCATAACTATGAATTGCTAGGGAGGGTCCACCTTCACCCTCTTCCTGCATACCAAACATTCCATTTTCACCGTCTCTTTGCTCTCTGGGAAAGAGCCCCTCCCTTCTGTGATTCCACATTCCACCTCATGCCCTGGGATGGCTTCTGTTTTCTCTCTTTTATAGAATTACAATTGAATGTTTTGGAGATGTAGATCATCACATTTCAGTTATTTAAAAAGTATTGTCTTTAGTAGTAATATTCCATTGTGGCCTATTATGGGTTCATCATAGCTTTCCACCACAGTTATCAGCAAAGTTTTATCTTTTAGCAAAGAACTATAAATCTGAGGATTTCTTAATTCATGGATTTGAAAAGGGCTGTCTTTTTTAACCTTTGTAAAGAAAAGTCCAATATCAAATTGCACATTTCTTAAAATGTTTCCCCCAAGAAAGACTAATGAGTTTAGCCACGGGCAATTTAAATGGAAGAAAATCCTCTATTTATTTACTGTTAGTCCCTATAAATTTACCAAATAAAAATAAATCTTGAATGAAGCTTTGTTTGAAACTTTAGCAACTGCCTAATCATATCTAGCTTGTATATTGATGAATCTGTATCTGCATGAGCAGATATACAAGTCTGAATTATGGTGTAGTATGGACCCTGGTTATTCAGGAAAGTATAGGCTGGAGTGGCTCCTAATTAAAATATTTTAAAATATTTTAGAATTCATATAACTTAGTATACATTGGATTATATTAGTATTTCAAGCTGATAAGCAGGATATAAATGGGATGGGTGGAAGGATGGATGGCCTACTTATCAGAATGTCATAACTGGTTGCTCTTCTGTCTTGGTATTTGTTCAATAGAAGGCTTATATTTATCTCTGCATAATATGAGAAACAGGATTGGCAATGACAAAACTCTTAGAATGCCAAATTGGCACCTCAAATTTTTTTTTAAAAAAGGTGGAGAGTAAGCAGGAAATCATGAATACTGAACTAAGAAATACCTCTTACTTTATATGAACTTGTTACACCTGCACAACACCAGGAAAAAAAGATATTTTTATTATCAATATATGAGGACCAACTTTTAATTAAAAGTGTTCAATGGATGTTCTCCCAATGTCACAGTAATGCTTATTTTGTCTTTTCAGATGTGTTTCAGGACTTTGAACAACATATCCCTATGATAAATCATGAAGAAAGGATAATAGTACAAAGAGGACATTTTCAAAATACACTACAGTAGGCAGTAATTTTGGGCAAGTCAGCAGCCCAGTTTTCTTGAAGTGAATCACAATTCTTAAGTTTTGAATATGTTGAGAGACGTGCAGGGAAACCCAATGTAACTGGATTCAGTGCCAGGAACACTTTGCTTCTGTCGGAAATTGCTATAGTGCTGAATTACTTGCAATTCTGGTGTGCTGTGGGAAGAGAATATTTCACTCCCATTTAAAGAGGCCTTTGGGAATCACAGGACAACACAACTGATTGCAACATCCAGACAAAAATATGGTTCAGTTTGTGCATTCAAAAAGTGGAGAACTAGAAGGAACAAGACCAAAAGTACAAAGGGAGACAAGGAAAACAAGAACAGTAAGGCCCACATATAAGTAAGGTGGAAAAAAATGGGAGAAGAAACAAAACTGCTATCTGTCAACATAAATGGATTAAATTCGCCCATTAAGAGAAAGAGAGTATTCACCAACCTACAGAAAATGAAAACAGATATAATTTGTCTCCAAGAAACTCACATAAAAAGACACCATAGCAAGGTTTTGGAACACCCAAGATTAGGAAAGCTATTTGCAGCACTAGCTCATCAGAAGAAATGGAGTGGTATTATATATATCAAAGAACATCTGAGACCCAAACTCATTTTGCCAATGAAGAAGGAAGGATACTAATGTCAGAAGTATTAATACACCACTGCAAACACTATTGACGACAATTTACGCCCCAAGCAGCAATCAGGAAAATTTTTACAAGAAATTACATGAGAAAA
>JANHGC010008045.1:107099-131069 GCA_027560395.1 Boaedon fuliginosus
ATGTTGGCTATCCATTTGTCTGAAGTGATGTAGGGTTTCCTGCCTAAGCAGGGGGTTGGACTAGAAGTCCTCCAAGGTCCCTTCCAACTCTGCTATTCTATTCTATTCACCCAACACATCACAAAGCCAGGTGCTAATTACAGAATCATCGAATCATCAGGCTGGAAGGGCCCCTGGAGATCTTCTAGTCCAACTTCCTGGCCAGACTCTTTAGACGATCCAGGACAGATGGCCGTCCAACCGCTTCTTCTTGAAAACAACCGGCGATGGAGCCCACCCCCGCCCACCCCCATAACTCCTGGAGGCTAGCTGTCCCACTGATTAATTGTTCTCTCTGTCAAGAAATGCCTTCTGATTTCCAGGTTGGGTCTTCTTCTGAGGAGTTTCCACCCGTTGCTTTTCATCCTGCCCCCGCAGGTGCTACGGAGAATAAATCAGCATCCTTTTCTGTGTGACAGCCCTTCAAGGGTTGAAAGATGGCTCTCGGCTCTCTCCGAAGCCTTCTCTTCCTTGGGCTACACATACTTTGGATCCCTCAGCCCTTCATCATAGCGTTTCGCTTCCAGGCCTCAAACCATCCCAGCGAATGTCGTGTCATGAGTGATGTTTTGGAAAGGTGAAATGGACACTTGAGACGGGTGTCTGCTCTGCGGACTCTACTCTCTGGGTTAACGATAGAAGAGATGTTGCGTCCCACACCCTGAACCCATGCTTTGCAGCCGGGTCTTAAAGCCCCAGAGTCTTTTTAAGGCACCAACAAACAGGCACGAGCCCTTCTGAGATTCTTTGTTTCGAACAGCAGTCCCAGTTCTCTGGCAGGCTGCCAACCACTTGGGCAAACGGCCAAAACTGTGAGATAAGGCTGACACAGTAATTAAATCAGAATAGTCCGAGTTCAGCAGAGACTTCTTCCAAATAGAGATACATGAGACCAGAATCTTCCGAACACCAACCAGAAACCCACCATATGAATCCAACGAGTTGTTCTCTGCAAGGGTCCGTTCCCAACCACATCCCTTTTAAGTCCTATGGGGTGTGGCCAATTACCGGTCAACTGTGGCCTGGCCTTTTCCTTTGCTGCTGCTGCCGCCGTCTAATTAACCTCCGTGTTCTTGCATTAATCAAGGCCTCTTCTCCACTGCTATCGGAAGCTGAGGCCTCCTGATAGCTAGTAGATGGCCCAGCCACAGGCACAGTATCAGCAGCCGGTTCCTCCCTTCTATCCGACTCTGGCTCCAGGTCTGGCTCTGAGTCGGAATCAACTGGCAGATCCACAGCACACTGCTGAGCCACAGCAAGTTCGTTCCTGACTAGCTCAAGGTTGACTCAGCCTTCCATCCTTCCAAGATCAGTAAAATGAGGACCCAGATTGTTGGGGGCAGTAAGCTGACATTGTACACTACTCAGAGAGTCCTGTAAAGCATTATTGAATGGTAAATAAGTCTAAGTGCTTTTGCTATTGCTATACCCATCACAGCATTCCCATGGTTATATGATCAAATTTTGGGTGCTTAGCAACCAGCAAGTATTTATGAAACTTACAGCATCCCAGGTCTTGTGACCTTCCCAGCCAGGTTTATAATGCCATTTGTTAAAAAAAAAGTGTGCTAATAAATTGTGTGGATACATTTAGATGGCAGCACTGACATGTGCCTGAAATCCTGGAGATCAGAGAAATACAGAACTTTTTGCATGCCTTTAGATGTGGCACTGAGAAGAATTTTTTGGATTCAGTATATAGTAACATGATTATAATGTAATAGGAGACAGAAAGAAGAAAGCATATATAACATTTCTACTGGGAGTTTATATATACTTATATAGTAAATTGGCAAAATCTTATCTTTCAGGAAATCTGATCAGTCTTTTTTATCAGAACTCCAATAACAGTTTATGGAGGATAGCAGTTACAAGGTATTACAAATTACAGATCTAAAAATAATTGCTTATTCTGCTACCAGTAAATAAGTATTCCATGTGCATATTCAGTTTTTGTTCTCATGGAAAGTTGGCAGGAAACAAAGGATGTTACTTACGTGTATCTTCCAAATTTACAATTCGTCTTAAAAAGAAAAGAATTAAATCATACTGATCCTTATGAACAATTTCTCAAATGTTGGAAACTAGTTTAGGTGTTCTTGACTGAAAGTTGAGGCAGAAATAATATATTTTAAGAGGAGTCTTTACCTACTTACCTACACCACCTGGGATATTTCTAAGAAGATAAGGGTGAGGAATGTTATTCTCTTCAAGATTATGGCTTGAAATGGAAACATGGGATTCTTATTCATCTATGTGTAGGTGTTGCATTAAAACGACAGGAAACTAGAGCATTTGCCAGTGAGTGAAAGAAGTTATATAAAAACATCCCAAAATAGACACATAAGATTTGAGGGTGGGCTGTTATACTTATGGATCGGCTGTTTGTTCTGTGTAAATAATTAAAAACGGCAGAACACTTGTTTTATATGTGTGAAAATCCAATCTTTTACAGACAAGAGTGGGAAAACTCAACTATCATAAAGATTAATGAAATAGGCCCACAGAACTATGTCCATTTGAGCAATGGCTCTAGTGGTAGGCAGAAGGCAGAAGCTTTCTCAGCTGGAAAGTATTGGTGGTACATCATTTCAAAGCTAGGCTATTGCTCTCAGAAAGTTGCTCAATCACTAGCATTTGCCTCCTAGGCCATCCACTTTTGGTATATGGAAGGGAAGAATGTGTCAACTTGTCCTTCAGAGAGAAAAATGAACTTTGGTCAGCCCTACTCTGGAAGGAGCCGAGTTGATGAATTCAGCTCAAAGAGCTGCTGCCTTCAAGTATGGCTCTGGTTTTACCACTGCTTGCCATTATTGGGAAGCAGGCATTCAAAGTTTTCCCTGTGGAAGAACCTCTGGATGTTAGGTTCATGAAGCTCTGACCCATTGTATCTTCAAAGCTGTAATTATTACCTATTATATTCTGTAAATTCAAAAACTGTGTTCATTATGTTTAGAGACTGTAACAGTAGTTATATTCCAAGTTTGGAGTGTTACAGCCCCTCCCGCATTACACTGAATGGTTGCCATTATTGGGAAGCAGGCATTCAAAGTTTTCCCTGTGGAAAAACCTCCGGATGTTAGGTACATAAAGCTCTACCTACTCAGTGCTTTTCTCTGTTGAGAAAGAGGAGAGCTGACCAAAGCAAGGTCAGAGAACCAGTTTACTAGTAGCACTCCCATCTTTAAATCCTGGCTCTCAGGAAAAGCTACCTTTCTTTTTCTTTTCCCTGGCAGCTGCCACTTGGAAATTGCTGAGGAAAAAAAATTGAGGTAAATTATAAATTAAATTAATATTGCTCCCCTTATACACAGTTATAATGCAGTCCATAGTCACTTGGGATTTGATCCTGTTGCATCTAAGGGCACTTAATTACTCATTGATAAAGGTGAAGAGGATTATTTATAGCAATGAACTGTTTAGTGTTGATTCTTATCTTATTCTTTTAACACATTGCTATCTGCTATTTTAATTCACTTTAGAAGCGGTGCACAACTTAGCCACTAAATAAAAGCTAAAAGTATGGTAGAATAAAATGTGTGCCCACCTGCATGTGTATTTCCTTTTCCTTTAGCTATAAATCCCCTTTATATGTTATCCTTTACAATACAATATAAAATTACAGCATATATAGAAGCCTAGCCGCAGTCCCCTGCGTAAATTCATCTTTCTGTTTCTTTGCAGCAATGATTTCTTTGTGTGACGCTCTATCAATGTTTAATCTCGAGGTGTCCTTTTAAGCCGTAATGTGAGAGGGCCCATAGAGCTTTTGAATTATATATTGCCTAGCTCTTTTTATTTATTTATTTATCTTCCTCTCTGTTTGTTAATTTAGATGCCTTAGAAACTATCATCGCTGGACAAATTCCTGGGAATTTCTGTGAAAAAACAACCTCTATGGATGAGTTCCAGAAGAAATCCAACCAAAAGCATGATGCAAGATCCCGAAAAGTAAGATTCAAAATTTCCTCAGCCTACAGTGGTCGAGTCTTAAAACAAATGTATGAAGATGGGCAAGAGCTTGAAATCCCAGCAGAAGACTACTCTCATAATTGTCAGTCCTGGAATTTTGAACCCCGAGACAATTTATTGGGGATTAGAGAAAACCCAGAACACAGCTTTTATCCATCAGCTAAACTGAATGCCCAGAGGATCAGTGTCTTCAAAGAAGGGAACAAATACACTCTCACAAGTAGCTCTTCCCTTCTAAATGATGATAAGGCTGATGGTCATATGGTAAGTAATGTTGTAATAAAATTTAGTAAAATGTAATAAAACATTCATTTGGTACAGGTTGTAAATAATGTCTAGTCATGTTTAGCAATACATTATTTTAATGAAATATTAAATCATTTGCTTCAGTTATATATTCTTTTTTTATTCATAGAAGTGCAGTTGCTCATGAGGTTAAGATGCAGGGCTGATGGTTGGTAGGCTCACATTTGAGCTCTGGTTGCTGCTGTGGGATGGGGTGAGCTCCTGTTACATGCTCTAGCTCCTGCCGACCCCACAGTTTGAAAGTGGGCAAGATCAGAACCACTTCAGCAGGCAACTCAAGGGGGACATGAAAGGAGCCAACAACTGGGCATTTCTTGGGCAACAATGTTATCACCATTCAATCCTTTCAACCTGGAAGCACTTCAGTGCTCCTGACACAAATGTATTTGTAGTTATATATTCTAGCTAACTTTACAGAATATTTCAAACCAGCACAAATTCAGAAGTTCAAGCAGAAAATAGTAGATTATGTAATGGGGAAATTCCATATCCCAGTGAGGGAATTTATGCTTTACATGTCAAAGATCACATACTTCGTTTTTATATTGCTAGCTTAAAAGATTAAAGTACAAATAATGTAAATTTTAGACTTTTGCTTGAGTTCTGGAGAGCTGTTGACTATCAAAGTACACCATGTATTGTCTTATTGTAAACTTGTAGGATCTGTCCTACTATCCTGCTGTACTTTTTTATAAGAAACATAAAACCTATCAGAACTTGGTGGAAATATAGATATAAATATAAAAATAATTAGTTTTTGAATGCTAGAGCTGTATAGTGTTCAAAGTCCTACATCACATAAATCAATTTCTGGTTTCTCTTCACCCCTCCTTTTTTCATTTCAGTAGAGTAGTTTAGATGAAAGAGGTAGGCTGGCAAGGATTTTATTGCTCCTATAGGTAAATGATTAGCTGAAAGAAATCTTTGTCACTCCATTGCAATCCTCCAGAGAACCTACAAGTAAAGCCAGATCTATTTTCTCCACATCTCTGGAGGAGATAATAGGGTTACAAATGGATAAATAGCCTAACCTCCTGTAATGTAGCTTCTCATATTCGTACTGCTGAACTGGCAATTCTTTGAAAATGTGTGGATGATTTACAATTATAAGGTTTGGAATTTAGTAGGGTAATTAACACTCAAACAGGTTCCTGGAATTTGATTCTGATCATTCTGTCGAATCAAATATTTGTATATGTCAGTGTAGCATTTCAGTGTCTTTTCAATTTTGAAACGTGTAATGCTTCTGATCAAAATGCATCTACTGGCTAAATGTATGTTGTGGTCCAAACACTTCTGTTTTAATTCTGAGAATATGAAAACAAAATGAACATAAGCTCTTAAGACTGGATTTCATCGCCGTTGAATGGGATTCTTTTTTTTAAAAAAAAAGTTTTATTTGGTTTACATAAATAAAAAGCATCTTCATATATTGAACATCATATTGCATGAGATTTTACATCGATTTTTCTTAATGATCACTAGTAATTTTCTCATGCCGTTGAATGGGATTCTTCATTCTAGTTCTGAAATTATGGAAGCTTGGTAACTCTTCAGTAGTAGTGGTAGCAATTCATTTAAAATTAGAAATAGGATATTTAGAAGCAGTATATAGTGCCTTAAAAATTAGATCCAGTTCTGGGTGTCATTTGCAAGCACTTTCTATTGCAAGAAACAGAAACTGCTAAAATTCACCTGCTAAATATACCTGCTGAATTAATAAAAGCATATAAGAAGGAATAGTAATGAGAATGCAATGATTTACAAAGCATTTTATTGAATCATATTACTTATTAGGAAAACTGACATGTATGCAGGACATAGGCAGGAGTGGAGAACTATTTTTCATCCTGAAGTTGACATTTCCTCGTCAACTTTTTGGGAGTTGCATATCAGTAACCAGTGAGGGTTAGGCATTGGGTATATGCAAGAATACAAGGTAGGTGTGGGTGAACCTTCAGTGTGAAAATCCCAAAGGTGCTTTTTTGAGAGGCAAAAGGTGCTTTTTGGATGAGAAGCAACTTCTTCAGCTTCTCGAATGAGAAGCGAAACGTCTTCAAATAAAAAACAGAAAGTCCAGTTGCCTTTTGAAAAAAGCATCTTTGGAACAACCATGACCTGGATGACTGAGAATCTCCATAGACACAATGTGAAAAGACACTGCTTATCCTATATTGGGTCACCTTTCCTTCCAGCTGCCTTTCTCATACCCTTCCTTCCTTCCCTGCCTCCTTCTATAATATATATCAGTTGATTAAGCAGTAAGCAATGACAAGACCTGCCATTATTCAGCTGATTTGGATGGAAATGTAATCTGTAAATGACCCAGGTATCTTTCTTTGTGTAATGAGAAGGGATGAACTTTAGGAATGTCCTTCACCTTGGCAGAGGAACTTCTAACAAAGCTAGTTTCCACCTACCATTTGAGGAGGTCAGGCTTTTTATTCAACTTGAGGAGAAGTCTGGTAGGCTGGACAGATGGGAGCTTTCTTTGCACTTGCTAATTTAGTTCTTATTTCATAAAGACATATCTGATAGGCAGTTAATAGAAAATGATTCCCATTCATTGCAAAGATATAAGATTTGCAAATCAGTGGGAGGAATTTTCTTTTGACTTTACTGGGCAATGAAAGAAAGAAAATTTCTCAGTACTAAGTGTGAATTGAGCTAATTAAAAAGGCCATCAGTCTTTTTTTTTTTAATAAACATCTACATCTGCCTTTCTATTTCAGCATCCCCAGATTTTAGATTTTGGGAAGATTATCATCTATACTAGTAATCTAAAAATAATCCGGACACCACTGAGCAAGAAAGAGCTAATCCAAAGAATCATGCAGAATGAAGGTGTTGATGACTGTTCCTTCATGAACTCTGAAGGAAGAGGAGGAAGTAGCAGTGTTCAAAGCAATGGAAACATGAACAGTGATGAAACTGAATCAGACCACAACCAACATGTTTGGGTAAGACAAATGATTTCTTTCTCTTTGGTTCAGGATTCTCCTGGATATGGCCAGAATCTCAGGTGTGATTCCATCAACATCACTTGTTTAAAAGTTTGGTATCTAGAAGTTTGGAAGCAAAAGGGAACTTGGGGGGGGGAAGGGAATTGGTGTGTGTGTCTACATACACATAAATTGCAGCAAAATAAAATCTATATCATTAAAGAAGAACTAGGAGCTTTTTGGGCATATAGAATGTTGATGACAGTTTTGCTAGTAAAGATACGAAATTATAGGTCAAAGGAACTCACCCCATTATCATTCCATAATTATCTCCAAGTTAATTCACCAGAATTAATAAACATGAAGATAACACTTCATATGATGTATAAACTAGTTTGTCATGTTTATCATAGATGTCACCTGTTTTGTAACTACAACCAAAACATTTTGAAATATTTGAACTTAGTCAATGCTGAGAAGAGAGAATCCAGAGCTATAATTTTTCCAAATATGGTATTGCTGAAGCTTTTATCAGTAGATCATTTCTACTCATCCAGATGGCAAGGCATGTCCTTGTCAAATCATTCAGTGTTTCTCCATTTGGCAGAGCAAAGTCTCAATAGAGCTGTGTCTAAAGCCACACACAATACTGTCTGTGTTTAACATGCACAAACAACACAAATACCAGTAACTTTTGGGACAAGTATATGAGAGGTCCAATTTATTGCATATATTATGTGCTCTCTCGTTTGTCTCTTTTTCAGTCTTTCTTCTCCGATTGTCAGGAAGAAAGGAATAGCTCTCTTGCATGAAATGATTTCTTGTTTAGTTCTAACTCTATGTATTAACTGGAATGAGGCTATCCATCCCAACAAGGCATTTCTGATTCCTTTAGATGGAACATGAGGAACCCCCCACAGGGATAATTAATTAAAAATATTTATTGTCCAAATATTGTTAAATCTTCAAGTATATGGCATGTTTCTCCTGTGAGATTTTGTCTAATGGTGAAGGCACCAGGCTAGAAACCAGGAGACTGTGAGTTCTAGTCCTACCTTTGCCATGAAAGCCAGCTGGATAACTTTGGGCCAGTCACTTTCTCTCAGCCCAACTCACCTCACAGGATTATTGTTGTGGGGAAAGTAGAAGGAGGAAAGAGTATTAGGTAAGCTTGAGTTAATTAAAAAAATAATAAAGGCTGGATATAAGTAAATAAATAAGGCTCCTATGAGAATTTGAAAATTAGACTGCTGGACTTCCACAAGATAGAACAATTTGTTAGTATTTTAATCACTGAAGTCATTGGAAAAAAAATAGTGCCATTCCCTTTGTTCCTGATGTTCCAATCTTTTATGGACATTTTGAGGCTTAAGTAAAGAATGGAGACACTGACAAAATCTACATTTTTGTAGGTTTGAGTAAACTATCAATAAGCAAGCAAGCAAGCAAGCAAGCAAGCAAGCAAGCAAGCAAAAAGCATTAGAAAATGTTCTGGATAAGTAATTGGGGAAGGGGCTTGTAGTAAATAAGCCCTTCTATCATTATTAGAATGATAAGCCTTAAATATAAGGTTTCCACCATTTGCAAGAAGGCTACAAGGCCAAAATCTAGACAGGGTCCTGCTGGTGACAAAGAGATAAAGAAAACTAATTCTTCAGTATCATCTAATCTAATCTGATTTAGATATAGTACAGTTATCTTGTTCTTTAACACAGCATGATGTGTTACTCTGGTTTAGTTTATATCATAAAGGTGTAGATACTGTACATATCCTCTGCCAAAGTGAACTATTGCTTAGTATACTTATTTGTGAAATGATTGGTATCAGACACAGACACATATCTCCAAACCGTGAAAGTCCATGAGGATTGAGATAGAAGGTAAATGACATAAACAAACAAACAAACATGCATCATGGCTTTGGAAAGGACCTTAGAGGTCATCTAGATCTGTTGACCTATCCTGTATTTGGAGACTTTCCAGGGGAGGAAAACTAATAAGACCATTATGTTCCACAAACATCAAGGAAGTTCTGCCTGAGCTACTGTGTGAACCTCTTTTCTTGCACTTTTAATCCATTGGTTCTGGACCATCCCTTTAGTCTAGGGCAATGGAGAATAAATCCACGCCATCCTCTGTGTGACAAACTTTCTGTCATCCAAGGTAGACGCAGCAGGGACTCTGCTAAGTTCTGAACTTAGAATAATAGAATTGGAAAGGACCTTGAAGGTGTTCTAGATCAACCCTCTGCTTAAGCAGGAGACCCTATACCATTTCAGATAAATGATTTCCAGTCTCTTTTGAAAGCCTGCAATGATGGAGCACTCCCTACTTCTGAAGGCAAGCTGTTCCGTTGACTGATTGCTCTTTATTCATCAGTTGTTTTATTTTTTAAAACACTGAAAAATTGAAGCAATTGGTGGTGACAACAAAAGGCTGTAAGATGTCTCCCTTCCCTACCACCAGCAGCAAAATCCAGACTATGTTTGAATAATTTTAAAAATTCTGGAGTGAAAACGATCTAAATCCTATCATTTGCTTATTTTGCTGAGGAAAAAAAATGGGACGATCTTACCTTGGAGAACTTTTCTTGTCGCTTGTTTTTCTTCTGGATAAAGGTTTGTGTGAACCAATATGAAGGAAAATTGTTTAATCAAGCCTTTGTATTTCAGGAAGGCGACAAGGAGAACAACTGCTCACAGTGTAAAGGATCAGGCTCTGCCCCCTGTGCCGTGTGTCATGGAAGCAAGTTTTCAATGTTGGCTAATCGGTTTAAAGAGTCATACAGAGCTCTGCGATGCCCTGCCTGTAATGAAAATGGGCAGCAGCCCTGCCAGATTTGTGTTTAGTGACTCTATCTGTTCTTTAATTATTATTTTTTGTACTTACTTCCTTTCGAATAGAACAGACCCCATCAAATAGCCTATGCCCATCCATCTTCTTTAGCTAGGAAGCTATCTTTTTAATCCTGGCTGTTAAAGAGTCTTATCGATTGCTAGCCTTTCCACTGAATTAAAAGAGCTGTCACATGTTTCAAGACAGCTTTTTCTGATTTCAGTTGAGTGAAAGTAAATCTGCACTCTTACAGTAATATAAATGTCATATAAAAAGACTTAACTTTGGCTAGCTCATGCTCTAGGTTCCTATGGTCCTATTTTTTTAAAAGAACAGACCCAGCCCAGACTGCAGCATAATAGAAGAAACAAAATGGAACTCTTGTTCTGGTAAAACCAGGAGTACCAAAACATGAGAAGAAAACAAGAGTTAGAGATTACTGGACTGTTTTAATAACCTTTGGATTAAAAAGTATTTTTGGAGTCAGGCAACCTTACTAAAGCTAATAAAAATAAATAAATATTTAAAAAGCTACAGGAAATTTTCAGAAAATTAGTCATCTGGAAACTTTTGAGGTTATCCAAACTATTTGTAAGTTAAAGTTTCCAGGATTCCTTAAGTATTTATAATTTCTTGCATTCAACAAAAGTTATAGTGTTGGGGCTGCTTGCTAAAATAGAAATGAGACCCATTTTGGTGTAGTGATTAAGGCATCAAGATAGAAACCAGGAGACTGAATTTTAGTCCTGCCTTTGGCACAAACTAGCTGGGTGATCTTGGGCCAGTCACTTCATCTAAGCCTTAGTAAGGAGGCAATGGCAAACCATTTCTGAAAAAAAAAAAAAAAAAAAACTGCCAGAAAACTGCAAAGACTTGTGCATCTAGTCTCTAAGAATTGGATGTGATTAGATGGAAGGAAAAGAAAAGAAGCTTAAAATTGTCTGAAAAAACAAACGAAACTAGCACTATAAAGTAACAAAGGGATTTTAAAAATTCTACTTGTTGAATGCTTTCTAGTGATTGTACAGTGATTTGCATTGGAGATGCAGAAGCTGTTTTTAAATCCATGATTAGGTATGGCTTCTATCAGAAGATTCTTAGCTCATAAAATAAGTTGTCAAGATACTATTTATTTACACTTTTAGCTGGCTGACTAAATATCATGCTATATTTAACTTTCATGAGCAATTTCATTTTGCAACATGTTTTGCAATTAGTTGTATATTTATTCCTCCATTGGTTCATCCCTTTTCTTTCAAATCTGAATCATTTCAAATGGGAATACTTTTTAAAATGCTTTATGTAGAGAACCATTTTACTGCTGTTACTCAATTTAGGCAGAACATATTTCTATACATCATTAGCCGAAAAAGGAAAGACAACAACAATCAACATACTAGAACATTTGGAAAAAATATATTTGTCCCTTTCTTCAGTGGGAACTATAACTGATGTTAATGGAAAGCTTCGGCTCTCCCAGGATTTGCGGTTAACAAACGGTACTTGTGTTCTTTAAAAAGAATTCCCCCTTGTAATTTCTAAATCATGAGTTCTGATTAGTTCAGACGAAGAAGCAGTGTTAAATATTTAACGTGTTACTGTGGGGAACACCAGAACTATTGCTAATAAGCAGGACTGTACAGCGATATGAATTTGAAAGGAAAAAGGTAATTTGGAGCAGAGATCTACATGTAGCACTTCTTGGCATCTCCTTGAATCCCACTGCTGTAACATAAGCTTCTTTACAAAGTTGGAGACAAGGAATATCAAGAGTTCACTTGCTGTCCAAATTATCCTCTCTTCTTCAAATCCAAATTGCTGTATACCTCAGCACATAAAAAAGCAAATCTAGGTTGGGTTTTGGGGGGTTGTTTTGGGTGGGGGAATGCCCTAAATTTCACTTTTATTTTCTATGCTGGTTTTGCTTGAATACAAGATCTAAGACCTTGATGGACTAAAAGATTCCTTATATATTTCATCTCCTGAAGTTGGAAAAGTAGGCAATTTAGAGTTGAGATATATATGTTACCTGGTTTTTTTTAAAAAAATAGCTGAATTATTCACTTTAATGCTATTGTGCAACTAAATGTAAGTAGTGACTTACCAGTTTGGATATGCCAGTATGCTTTTCATTCAGATAAACTCAACTGACCTTTAAATATATAACCACACTAAGCAATTGCTTTGAATTTTAATGAACACAGGGAATGTATGTCAAAGGAAAGATTTTACTTGAAAAAAATCACTACTTACATTTATTTATTTATTTATTTGTTTGTTTGTTTGTTTGATTTATACCCTGCCTCATTTCCCCGATCAGGGGAACTTGAGGTGGCTCACAAAGATCATAAAATACAATAAATACAAGGTAAAAATACTAAACAATCAACCAACATTCAAAAGACCAAACAATCGAGAAAAGGGGGGAGTGGTAATTAATTCCAGGCCTGCCGACAGAGTCAGGTCTTCGTAGCTTTTCGGAAGGCCAGCAAGGTTGAAGTATGAGTTACATGCAATTTATCTATGAACCATTAGCTGATAGGGATCTCTTTTGTAAATGCTAATAAAGACTCATACTGTGTCTGGTTGGCCTGTTATTACTCCAATGGCATCTCTTGTGTCACTCCATTGGCCAAAATTCATTGGTAAACCTGGAGACCCTATGGGATCCACAAATGCAGAGTGTTTGCACAGGCATGGTCTATCGGATCTAGAGTACTTATATTCTTATTCCAAGCCATGACTGAAGGGGAGAGGGGGAATCTCAAGTTCCCTCTGAAAGCCTACTAGTTGGTTGGAGTGGGCTGATCAAATGGGACTATGGGATTTACCTCACTGCAGTATGTGTGGTGGTTAACGGTGGGGTGCAGAGTGATCTGTCCATTGGGGAAGGAGTGATATTAACATCCACCAACTCGAGATCATTGACACCACTATCCTGAGACAAAACGTGATCTCTGCTGCGAACTGAACCCTTTATAAATTGGATCAGGTCCATGTTATCATGGTGATCATGAACTCCCAAGCAGCCTGATTCTGAAGGCAGATTTTGTTTTTGAAGACACAGATTTATTAGTTATTACTGTTACATCTACTCTGAGTCTCAGAAAAAAGTATATATGTATCGATCATACTGTATTCTAACCATTCAAATGGTATTATGAAGCGTATAGTATTAATCAATAATGGTATAATAGAATTATTTAGATAATTTCAAAATTATCAGAATTGTTAATAGGTTGTTTGCCTCCGATTCTAAAAGCTGACTGAAGTACAAGGGCATTCACATGGCCTCCATATTTTTACATGGGATTGTTCATCATACATATTCAGAACAACACAATTTTTCTTCCCCAAAGGTATATGTTCATTCATGCATTCCCATTTATACACTATATTTGGGTGTTCCTAACTAGCTTCTCATTCAGAGATATTATTTGCTATCAATTATATTCTTTTCTATAATTGTATTCTTCCATATATTACTCATGTATTATTTCAAAATTTCCTTGTTGAATGTATTCATCAGAAATTCATGTCAGATAAGTGGTGTGGTAATTTGACACACTGTAATTTATTACATAAACATAATTAAATTACAAGCTGTGTGAATATGACTAAAAATTCTTTGGATTTTCTGTATTTACTATTTGTCTACCTTATTTCATAGCCATAGCTAGTTTTCAGCATTTTCTTTGATCTTATAAACTAACAATGTTGAAGGGTAAAATAAAAACAACATTGCTTTAATAACAAATAAATACTTTACAACTTATATAAGTTATAAATCATTTATAACTTCCCTTTTATTTTATCATTTCATTATCTCTTTTATTTCAAATAGTTGCAGAATTACAAAAGGAATTATGTTAATCAAAATGTACATCAAGACAGGGAAGTGCACGTCTCTTTATTATTTTGTATATATAAAACATGTATAAATTGTTTCAAGCTATCTTTGTACACTGTAATTACATCAGCAATTCAACCTAAAGGGAAATGCTTGATTGGAATGATAAGTATCTATTAAAGTGCTATTTCTACCTTTCAGTGCCAGCTATTCCAGCAATGTAAACAAAAGGCAGAGAAGTACTGAACGGCTTATACAAAAATATAGTTTCCCCAAGGGATCTTATTTGCCAAAAATGTCAGAATATAAGGAAAAACCCCTTTTTAAGGGCTGCTACAGGGTTGTGATGACAGCTGTAATTCAAAGGAACCAGCCCTTTTGTACATGTGCAATGTGATATACAGTACAGTATGTAAAAAAAGTGGGATTACAATCATATAATTTTAGCTGTTCTCAGTGACCATCTCTGTCTGTCTCTCCCTTTTCTCTTGGGTAGTATTAGTTGCCTCCAGGATTGGCTAGAGCAGTGGTTCTCAAAGTGGGTGGTACTGCCCCCTAGTGGGCTTTGGGGCAGTCTAAGGGGGCGTTGAAAGCTCCATGTGGAATTAGGGGGCACCAGGAACCAATTGGTGGGCGGCAGAGGATTTAGCCGGCTCCCATGCTGTGCCTGTGCCATGAGCCAAGGGAAGAGAGGGGCTTCTCACTGAGAGCTTCATGCGCGGTTGTTAGCGATGCATGGGTCAGAGTGGTGCTGGCGCAGCGTATATTCTTGTCCTCTATGTCCTCACCATTACCAACCCCCAGCAGTGCCCTAGGCAAGGGACAGGACATTCCAGGGGCAGGGCTTGGACAGCTCACCCCCCCATCCTGGGGGTGGGGCTTGGCAGGGGGGCATTAAGCATTCTATTTTTTCTAAAAGGGGGTGGTGAACCAACAAAGTTTGAGAAACACGGCTAGATCATGGGTGGCAAATCCGCCATGTCACATTGTCATCATGTGACATTGCAATGTTTTTTTCCCTTCGAGGAGCTGGGATACACATGGCTTGTGTGTGACACATCTGGCCTGCAGACCACCAATTTGACACCCCTGAGCTACAGCATCAATGGGATCTGCAGCCTATCACTTGTAGAACCCTGATGCCAATTTGGACCAGTACTCTATTTAGTTTTCCAATTCTTCAGTCAAGACTGCAACCATCTTTTTAAATTTCAAATGTTTAAACATGCCTAAACTGAAGGCCTCTATATAACATATGGAGTGGGTGGGTGCGATGGCTCAAATGTTTAAAGATGCTGAGCTTGTCAGCTGGAAACCTGACAGTCTGGGGTTTGAGACCCAGGCATTGTGTGATGGGGTGAGCTTTTGTTCCGCCAACCTAGCAATTTGAAAACATGCAAATGCGAGTAAATAAATAGGCACCATTTTAGTGGGAAGGTGTGTTCTGTGCACCCCGGCATATAGTCATACTGGCCACATGACCACAATTTGATAATGTTGGCTCTCTTGGCTAAGAAACAAAGATGAGCACCACCCCTTAGAGTTGGTCACAACTTGACAGGGGAAACCTTTACCTTTTTGTATCAGATATAGTGTTAGCCCAAGTGCTATAATTACACTGAAGATACATAACCAAGATGTTAGAAATGAACAGTGAAGGCAAAACAAGGATAACACTGCTTCAGTGGGGACAGAGCAAAATTCTCAAAGACTTCAAGTAGCTTATAATTGAGTAAAGGTTTGAATATGGTATGCAACTTTTGAAGGTAATAACCTGGTATCCCTCTTTGGGAGGGAACGTCTTTCCCGTTCTCTCAATTCCTGAGCTTTCTCCCTCCACACATGTAGTAGACATTCATCATTCTAAGGCCACTGAACATGATGAATCTTCACCAGGTTGGTTTCCTGGTGAGAGAGGAATTGCCTTCTTAAATCGTTGTTTTCTCTGTAATTTCCCTGAAGATCTTATGACTCCCCTGAGCCTACTAATATCTTCCCCTTGTGTGCAATTGGACTACAAAAGCAACAATATTTATCTCTGAACATTGTTAATGGAAGCTTTTGATAGCTGTCTAGTCTCTAAAATCAGCTCTGCTTACATGCCCTCCAATAAGTTCAATGTTGATGAGCACAAGTGACACAAGATTTTCTTGAGATGATTTATTCCTTGAGCAATGACTTGCCGTAGGATGAAAGCATGACTCTCTTTGACTCTTTTTTAATGTGTGCAACTGACTGTGTTCTCCCATTTTCTTTTAACTAAATTAATTTTCACCACTATTAATATTTTCTATTATAGTGTTTTTTAAGTTTTGAGCAACAAGACTTTAGCTTACAAATTGCCCAGGGATAGCCTTTGCTAAATAAAAAGACCTCTACAAAAGTATTATAAATAAAATAGGAGTGATTAGTAATGGCTGTGGAGCTTTGAAGTCAATACATATTTATCCATGCAGTTAGATATGAATCGGTAGAACTGCCAGAAAGGTTTGGGGCACTGCAAAATTATTATTTTCTCTCTACTAACTTTATTAATTCCACAACTGAATTCAGTGCCTCATAATACAGATGCTACTCTGAGTTAGCAACAGACACACAGGACATATGTTCCCTTTTTAGTGCCTAGCTTTCTAATCCCCTTGTTTAGTATTTACACATGTGGGATGGAAAACCACTAGGTGGCAGCAAACATTCAGGGAAAAATAACCCTATTGTGCCACCTAGTGGTTGTTCAGACTTTTGCAGTGTAATCCTATATCTCTATACTTGTTTTTCCCCAGAATAAACTGTCAAATGGGTTGTCTGAAAGTGTCACCTCATTTCACCTATAACAATCTACTGTAGTTACAAGTCAATATCCAGTGACTCAGTTTACAAAATGGGCAGTGATGTGGAAAGGGATCTTCAAGGCAGTTGTCCTGAGATTATGGCTCCTACTGCTGGGATCTCTCATTGTAGGCAACTGTTCTTCACTGCACCCCATCCCCATCCCCTTTGATGTTAATTTTACTTCAGAATAGCAGTGTTAAGTATTTCAGTGTTGTATTTGTGTGATGTTACCTCTGATCTACTAAGATTTGTAGATCTGTTTTTGCTATTATTTTGCGGTAGTCAAGGGCTGAGCAGGAAGGGCAGTTGCCTGTACCAAAAAGAGTTAGAATGATATTAATGGGATTTGGGATGTATCTGGGTTGGATCAGTTTATGCACAATTCCCATCAGAAAAGAGAAATTGCACTTGTTTTTTCTTGGCGGTTTGCTTCCAACATTCAGTAGCACAACTACCAGAAGGCTGCAAGCTGTGCCACTTGTTTTATAATCTATAACTAAGCATTTTTATTTCAAACGAGGGCTTCCCCGCTGGTACCGGGCAAACTGAACCTCAACATTTGAGTGGAAGCAACTAACCCACCCAGGGAGTGGCGGGCGGTAGTGGCAAGAAGAAAAAGGTCTAACATGAATTATTGGGCTAATTTGACACCTGGATTTTTTTTTTAATCAGACACTCCGATCTGCCAGGCTCTCCTGTTGCCTAAGATCATGCTTTTTAAAAAAAAATACAACGGGGTAATTTTCTACCACAAAATACTTAATTCGCAGCTAAAAATAAATCTTTCCGTTAAGGTTGAGCCGATCATCTGAAATTACTTCATCCGGATTCGACGCAGAAAATACTATTCAGAGCCTGGGCCGTCGCCGCCCACATAGCATCTGGCGGCACCTCCGTAATATATCCCCGCTTTGGGAAATCGAGCAGCAGGACCCGGGCGAGTCGAGGGAATACTTGTTTACGGAGTTGCCGGCAGGCGTGGCTCGAGCGCCTTCTTAAGCTCCGAATCGCCTTCGAACGCGGGTTGATCCCGAGTCGATCCAAATTCATGGCTCTGTGGGAAGGGAAATTTGCTGCCCGCCCGGCCGCTGTGGTTTCCCCACGACGCCAGGGCTTGTATCTGCAACGACCCGCTTCCTTTTTACAGCACTTAGTAACCGAGGGGATAACCCGCAGGGAATAGTTTCTTCTATATGAAAACTCCAAAGTAGAAGCGCAAACTTTGACCCGCATGCGGGGGGAGGGGAGGCAGGAGGTGTGGCGACAGGCACGTGGGAATAGCCTAACTGGATTCTGAGCGGGTTTTTCCTAGCTAGAGCGTACGTCAGTCCTTTTTCTCTAAAGGCAGCGTTTCTACGTTTAACCAAAGACAAAGGAGTCGAGAGCGCGGTTTCAGCACCGAATTATAACCCGCGCTGCCGTCTTTTTATCTGAGGTCGCGGGCGGCGAATTCCGAGCACCGTTCGGGACGCCCGAGAGAAGGCGCCGCTTTCGGAAAAGGGAGGCGTTCCGTCCTCGCTTGGCGAGCGACCTAACACTCTCCCTTTCCCCCTCCGCGGTTTGGCCCTGGGTTTACATTGTGACCTATAGCACGGGGTTGTTCTGCAAGCGATGCCGCCGCCGCCGCCCGTCATAAAAGTTTTACGTAGTTCAGCAGGCGAGGGCTGGCGCCTGGAGGAGGGAAGGGGCCTAGCCGGGCGGGCGGCTGGTCTGCCGAAACGCCGCCCGAGTTTGCAGGAAGGGGCCGCGGCGGCTCCGTGCCCAACATGGGGGTGACCGTGGAGGCCCAGAGAGTTTATAAATACCCTTTCGAGCAGGTGGTGGCCAGTTACCTCCGCAAGGTAAAACGGGGAGCGCGAACTACTCCACCAACCCCCACCGCGGTTTCTTATAGCTTGGCGCCAGCGTGGTCAAGTGTCCGTTACTTGCCCTCCTCTTCAAAGGCCCAACGCCTGCAGCAGCACCTCCGCTCCCGAAACGCTGGGGGGGGGGGGGCTGAGGGTGGTGGTAATTGGTATTTTTATCCAGCTTGAGTCAATGGAAGGTAAAATTATATTTTTAATTTTTTTTAAGTTTTTAAATGCAACTTGGATTAAATATGAAAGAGGAGACATCAGTTTTCATCTGGTATAGTTCTTGATGGAACAGTGGCTTCACTATTACCTGTAATAGTGATATAATTACTTATAATTATATAATGATAATTAATTAGAATAGTTTTATTTTATAGTGATATCATTTAATCAGGTTGAAATTTGTATTAAAATCAGTCTTGCATCTATTAAATAGGCATATTTTAAAATAATTTTGTGAGCTCACTCATAAAATGGTTGCCCTGGTAGGTTTGGCCAATCATAAAATACTCTTATATCAAAAGGCAAACTAAATGCTGAGCTGCAGCCAGACATGTTTTGATTCTAGCAATGCAGGTTATGCCTAAAGTTTGTGCTTTGCTTTGTGGAAAGCTGGTTTTTCAGTTTCAATTGAAATAATGTATCATATCATATCAAATAAGATTGGGGTAGAAGGCTTGCTAGGTTGCAATGAACATGTGCAGGCACATTTTCATTCTCAGGGATCACGTGATCTGTTTCTTCTGAGAAACCACCCATATTTTGAAATTATATCTGCAGCCATTGCTACAGTATATTATCTAATTTGTTTATATCTTATTGTAATTTTCTAATTCCTGCTGCTGTTTTAGGAGTAGAATTCATAGAATTTCCAGATAGCTTATAAGTTTTACTTCCCATACATTGGGATGACATTAGAACAGAGAAAACTGCTACATTGGAATCAAAATGCTTTGCCCTATTTACATTTAACAATTAGGTAAAATTTGTTTTGATGATTTCAGAAATTGTTTCCATTTGTGGAAATTTAAAACGGCAGCAGATAAAATTCTGCTAAGATAAATTTTAGAAATTGGTGACATGAAAAAGAAATCAGGAAATTTATTTGTTCAGCAAATTTAATTTATTTTTCCAGAGTTTGATGAGATGCTGCCATCCTAAGGAGCCATCCAGATAATGCTAAAAAGAAATCCACAGACATGATTCTAATATCTAACTTCAAGAAAGACAGATTTCAACTTTTTTAATATATCAACTTTATAAATCGTATCCTCTGCTCTTCAGGATATATACCTGCCATAATCTTGTGATGTAATAATTGAGCTTTCTATACAGATACCAGAACTCATTTCAAATTTTGCTTTTATCAATGTTTGCTAGACAAAAAAGTATTACTTGTGTCAATTTTTTTTTAATGGATATTTTTAATGGTATCATTTTGTTAAAATTGCATAGTCTAGAGAGATCCAACAATACGCTAGATTTCCCTATTTAAATTTCTATACAATTTTAAAAGGAAAAAAAAGTATTTTTGACCTGAGAAGGAGAATAACTGTCCTTATAAATTTAGCCATATAAAAAGACAAATAACATTAATTCTAACTAGCTGCAAAGATGTTTCCCTCTGCTTTGCTATTGAATTTATTGATATTGAAGTTATGAGCACCAGATGGCCCAGCCAGGCCTGTTGCTTGTAGTAGTGGCATCCTGTCCTTTCACTGATGTTGAAATAAAACATAGTCCTATTTCTGCACATTAAGTAAGAGAAGAATATTCTTTACCTCGGGCAGTAAAATGCCTTAGGGGTGACTATACAAAAAAAGGTATTTTCCAGAAGCAAAGCCTTCTTTTAAAGCTATTTTTCTTTCACAAAATCAGACTTCTATAGGGTATAACTTATTAATTATTTATAATTGCACCAGACCTCTTTCATGTCACCTCTATTTAGTAAACCATACAATCTTTTCCATCGTACAGGAGAGGAATTAAACATAAATGAATGGACAATATGTGGTTTCCCTTTCAGATTCCACTCATTGCTCACTAACTGATTGTACAAAGCTCTGATTATTAAACTTGATTGAACTTATTGAGTAGATATAGCTGAACCATCACTGTTCAGATGCAGCTGCTTCATATCCTCACTGAGTGCAAGCAGCAAAACAAATGACCAGGCCACATTTAATCATGGTTTTCAGTTGCATCCATGTCACTTTCAAAAATGCTGACTGGGAATTATAGTCTCAGTACAGTCTGGTGATTACAAGACTAAGGAAAGACAGAATGAAATTTGGTCAGCAGAATCCTTTCCTCCTCCCCCCTCTTTTCCCTCCCGCACCCATTTTCTTTTTAGGAAAAGCAGGCAGCCATAAAAAGCATAAATAAAGTAATCCAAAGCTGATCCTATCATTATACAGTCTTGGGTCTACCTTAATGAAGGTTTGGGGTATCACAAAGGGGTACTGAGTTCTTATTTACTTACTAAATACTTACACTATTTTCACAGCCAGGCATTCAAGAGAAAAGAATTAAAATATCTCAACTGGCCTTACATATGTATGTTTGCTTGGGTTGTTTGAAAGTATACATTTTTATAAACAAACTCCTTGGATTGATACTTTATCAGAATCTTTTTGATAATAAGATCAATTGCAATAATATCTAAAATTAGGCGTAATAAGTTCCAACTATATATATATATTAATCTTTGTATTTAATTTCTCAACTATGGGGGGTGTTCTGCTCCTCTTCCAGAAAAATAGTCACTTTTTCTTCCATAAATTTTTAAATTATTAGCCACAAGAGTCCCTTTCTTAAGATGAGAGGTTAAAAAAAACCTTGAAAAAAATAACAGAATTTCAGCATGATACACTATATAAAATATGACAGTGGATTAAGTTACAGGATGCTTCAATTCACTTGCCCTACCATCACTCTAAGTTAATTCCTTCTTTTAAAATACAGATTCTTCAAAGTCCAAAATTGGCTTTGCAATATTAATTTTTAGTTTTAATTGCCTTTTTTCAAAACTATTTCTCATTGTTAAAATTACAAAAAAGACACTAACAATAACAAAAGAAATAATTTCCACTCATTTGTTTTCTATGGCATTCAATCAAAATATTTCATTAATGCAAGAGGAATTGCATTTGGAGGCTAAGGGTCACTGAGCAGTGCCCATGGCAACTAAGAAGCCATTCTTCACAAAAATGTTGTAAAGAGTAAGTGTTTTAATCCTCAACTTTAATCTCCTTACTTCCTGTTCTCAAAATGGAATATAAATCAGAAAGTGTGGAGCAAAGGACAAGGATGCTGGTGGAAGAGGATTAGTGATGGAGGGGGGAGACTTTAAGGAATGTAATCATGCTATTTAATGCCAAACTTCAGACCAAAATCAGCCAATTCTTTTGATTCTGCTAAATCTAAAACAAGAAAACAAATGTTGTAAATGATCAGAGGATTAGCCTTCTCCCCTCAATCTTTTTCTCACTAATATTACAACAGTAATTGGAATTATTGCAACTTAGAGGCTATTGAATTTGTACTACAATTAGGCTAAATAAATCATGCCTCCACTGATCTGTCTCAATTACTACTGTCATCAATATTAATGTACACTAGTTTATTCCTTTTTGATACTGTAGGTTCAAGACATTTCTTGATGTATTATGCTGTTCTGTTTAAAGAAAGCTACCCAATCTTGTGTAGAAGCAAATCTTAGATTTAGGGTCATGTTGATGCTTCTTTATTGTGTGACAGCCATGTTAATTACATAGAACCAAAACAGGTTATCTTAGTTGATTTCACAAACCAAAGGATTACAAATAAAAAACTCACTACATCTTATAGTAATTAGCAACCAACTGCAACCTGACCTAGAAAAATGGATAATATATATAATTAATAATAAATATAATGAATAATAGATAATTCACAGTGAGATGCCCAGGTTTGCTGATGACCTTAAATTATTTAGGATGAATAAGAAAGGGACAGAGAAGAACCTTAAAAATATTTATGCAGCATGGATGAATATTAAAATACAAACATGATAACACTGTAAGTTAGCATAAAGTGATGCTTATGGGGCAAAATAAGTGTGACTTTGAATATACAGTAAACTAATAACAAATAACTAGCAAGGAAGCAGATCTTGTTGGATAGATATCTCAATGAAAATGTCTACTCTTTATGCAGATTCTAAACAAACAAACTTTATGTGGGGATTTAATGGAAAGAGAACAAAAATATAACTGCCAGTATATTCCCTTTACAGTATATAAATCAGTGCATACAGTTGGAATACTGTTTATTGGCCTTGAAACATATGCTGTAAAAATGGAATAAATGTAGCGAGAGATGCTAAAGCATTTTCTTCTGGGGGAAAATAACAATATTTGTTATTTCCGCACTTATTAAAATGATAAGAGGGTTACATAAGTACATAAAGTACATAAAGTAGAATCTCATGTTATTAGTCATTTAGTGACTATGAATGATGAATATGCACTGTACACTGTCACTCAAAGAAAAGGAATAAGGGTAGCTATTAATCTGGATGTCTTTAAAAGAGTTAATGCCTCTTGGTCATACTGGAATGTCCAATAAAGGACACAAAATTCCCTTTGAATTTCATTTCCTGCATGCTATTGCGTTCTTAGCCTGTTTGACAGCTTCCCCTATTGACATCTTCCTCATAATGGGGACAGAATGCTTCCTTATTTTATTATTTCTTTCTGTTACTAGATTTATACCCTGCCTCTATTTAGTGCAGCCTACATGACATATATAATGTTTTCACTTTTCTTGTTAAATCAACACTGAGAGCCCAAAGTCACCCAACTGACTTCCATCCCTTAGAAAATGTCCAGTTTTGAGTTTTTAATCCAGCATCTTAACCACTACACCAAACTGGCTATGGATTTAGATTACATTTTATACAGTATATCTCTTGTTATATTCTAATAACATATTATCTATTAGAGTTGCCTTTTTAGGATCAGAAAGGAAACAAATACAAGAGATCACTGGAAAGTATGAGTAGTGATTGACAAATTAACTAAATTATGAAAACTATAACACCATGTATAGTTTTGTAGGAAAGGGATTTTTGTTTATTTTATTTATTACATTTTTATGCCGCCCAATTCCCAAAGGACTCTGGGCGGCTTACAACATGGTTATCAATAGCATTCAGATGTTATATACTGCTTATCAGAGCTTTACAACACCCCACAAGCAGTGACAGAGTCAGCTTATTGCCCCCGACAATCTGGGTCCTCATTTCACTGACCTTAGAAAGGATGGAAGGCTGAGTCAACCCTGAGCCTGGTGGGATTCGATC
>JANHGC010008045.1:180593-192973 GCA_027560395.1 Boaedon fuliginosus
TAAAAGATACTACTAAGGGCTTCCTCGGACTTTTTGGACAGCTTCTGGAATTGTTCTGGGTTTGTCCCATGTAGGACATTGTTGCATTGTAAGGCCGGATTTAGACATGGCTAGTCCCTAAATTATGAGGACCTGTAGAGATTAGATTTAGGAAGTGCTGGCAGATAATAAGTGTGTGCAACAATTGAACTTGTCAAGAATACCCACCATAATGCACAACAAATCCATGCTTTTGGGAAAGGGTCTTCTTGACCCAAGATGTAGATACATGCAGAAAGAAAATGTCATAAGGAATGAAAGGTACATGAGACCTATTTTCATATATGAAATGATAATAAAACTATACCAATATTTTAAACATCTGAAATTTTGAGAATCCCCCTTCAACCCATGCTTAATCCAGCTCTAGTGAATTGGCAATCTTCTGTCTCCCTGTTGATTTCTCTGAAACTACAGCAAAGCTGAACTTTTTGTCTACAATCCTGGGGCTTGAGAATAATCTTTAACTTTTTTACATTTATTGAAGTTTATTTTCTGTAACATGGTTCTCAGTATTCCTAATCTTTGACTGCAAACAAGTTCTTCCTCAGTTTGAGAAATTTAACTGGAGGGTGTGTGTGTGGGATAATGGCAACGTATTTGGTGGATACTCTTTGAATCCTGTAAGACGATTTCTAGTCAATTTCACAATTCCTGTAAAAAGTGTCTAATTTGATTTTCCCTTCTTACACAAGCAGTTTTATTATTTCCTCCCTCACTTCCTTGCTTCTAGGTTGAAATGAGATATTCCTCTGCTCCCTCCATACACACCTAAACACATAGACACACAAGTGCCAGTGTGCAATCTATAATTTGTGAAGTGGAACTAATAAAACCATTGCCATGCTACCCTTTGAGCATCATGGCCTAATATAAGGTTTTAATAGAAGTACTGGTTCATTCGCAGCAGGATTGCTTCTCCCCGTCTGTTTCTCCTTCCTCTTCTATTGATCAGTTGATAAGAAAACTTATTGCTTCATAATAGTTCTTGCTTGCTCTCAGCATTTTGAAGCTGGCTGAAATGGAGAAGATTGAAGGTCTGATGCAACCTAGTTTGGAAGAGGTCAGAGTGTAGAGGCAGAGCAGTTCTCTCTGCATAGAGCAGAGAACTGCTCTGCATAGAAATGCAATTTATTTTATTTTATTTATTTATTTATTTTGATTTATACCCCGCCTCTCTTCCCCGGTCAAGAAAAATTCGAGGCAGTTACAACATTATAAAAATACATTATGGACAATGTAATATATTAAAATTGCTAAATTACCCATTCATACTACAATCAAAGATCATCCAAGGAAAAGGGGAAGGGGATAGGGGAGGGGGAAGGAGCATTGATTTGGTTTGCTGTTTAAAAACAGCACACTTTAATTTTGACTAAGATTAGTATTCTATCTGTCTGTCTCTCTGCAGTTCAACTCTGTATATTTTTTGCAGTCATTTTTGTCTTCCATTCAAAACCTAAAAAGCTGTTGGAAAGAGATGGTACTTAAATGGCTCTAATTAAGTAGAGGCTCCAGTTTAAGTTCTTACTGAGCAAGCTAATTTATACAAAATACTGGCAGCACTTTGGATGCATTAGCTTGATGGGGAAGAAAAAGGGGTCAGTATTCACGTGAAATATGCCTGTTATTAGCAGCACGTCTCAGCATTTCTGTAAGACATAATTTAAAAACATTTTTTGGAGGGGTAGAATTGCACCATCTGGAAAAAGAAAGACCGATAATATATTTACATGGGAGGGAGAGGAATCAGTAGCTCCAGCTGATGATAACTTGACTCTACATATATTATTCATCTTTTTGCAGATACAGATTCAGGTAATACAACTACATTGGCCCAGGGACAAAAAAAGCACAGTCTGTATTTGTGTATGAGAAGTGAATGATGCCATTAGCCTAAAGGAAGGGGAAACTTGCTTCCTGACTTTCTTCGGAACCCAGATCTGGAGACAGGAATAATGAATGATGTTGAATACAAGAGCAGGGCAGCAAAGACACCAAGAATGCTTCCCATAACGAAAGCACCAGAGTGTGCAGATGTACAATATATGAACATCCCATTTGCATCCCTCCTTTTGTCATGGCTCAGTACTGATGCAGGAGAAGAACCATAACTAGCAGTGTGAAAACTGAGCATCCACTGTAGATTGACACATTTTACGTACCTTTCCCAGCGCGCAAAAATAAACAATATTTTATTTATATTATATTGTTGTTGTTGTTGTTGTTGTATTGTTGTATTGTTGTATGTGGTTGTATTGTTGTATTGTATTGTTGTTGTATGTTGTTTATATTATATTGTTATTGTTGTTGAATCTTATTGTTGTTTTTTAATGTGCCATGCTATTTCTTTAGAAGTGGCAATGCAATGGGAGGCAGAGTTGAATGGAAATTCATCACAGTTTTTCACACACTCCCCATTCTCTTTAAGAAACAGAAGGACAGAGTGCTAGAAAAGGGCCACAAATGACTGGCTTTATGTCTCCTTGTATTGCTACTTTTCAGATCCATTCCAAATCTCCAAAGCAATGAAGGGTTGAAAAGTAGCATAACGTATTGCCACCATCAACCTCGCTGAGGTGTTTCCCCTGATTTTCTGCGATTGCACAGTAAGTAAGGGCTCATGATGAGTAGAATAGATTTCAGGCTGCATTTACTCCTGAATCTGAGCTGCGGCGCTAGTAACCTCTATTGTTATTTGGAACAATAAACCATGCTGAGAGACAGCAAATAATCAAGGAAATAAACAAGTGGGAGAAAGAACAGCCACGTGGTCAGTAATTGTCCTTCTATAATTCTAATTACATAAATGAAAAGGAAATGTCTTTCAGGAACACCTCTGAAGAAAAGATGATGCCTCAAAGAAATTCTCCCCTGGGATTTCTGTAAGGGGGTTAAAGTCAAGAGGTTCATGATAAAGGCCACACTGTGGAGGTAAGAAAGAATCACAAGATTGTGTCTACCCTTCTGTGTAACCTCTACATTCACGATACCACATATTTAACGTTTTTAGTTGGCTTCCCTTTTTCTCTTTTAAAGTAGAGAATACCTGCAAAGATCTGTTTTCTTGCTCTCGATAGCTGACAAGTTGGATTCTCTCCTTTATGCAAACTTTAATGGATGATGACTTAATAGACCTCAGCCTTGACAAATATATTAAAACAATATTCAGATATCTGCTGTACTTCTGCAGCAGTATGAGTGATAATCCAAATTTCCTAGAGTATTGCTTTGGGGCTGAGGAAACCTCCCCATTTTTAAGCTGGCATCCTATTATAAAACTGTTTTTGCTTTTACACCAGTGCTGGTCCTATCTATTATTTTGTCAACAACCGAAAGTCTTGGAAAACCCGAGGGACATGCAATCTGCAGAGAAGGAAGAGGAATTTGACAGGTCTGTAATAGTGGAAACATTAGATTGTAACAAACACTCAGCGAGTGGTGGAAAGGTTACCATACACTTCAGTATCGCTTGGTTTTAGGAAAAAAGAAGGAAAGGCAGCTATTGTGGAACTTACGTTGTTATGTTGCTAAGGTGCTCTGACAGGCCAATGGGAGATTAAACCACCAGGGGGACAGTTTTATGGGAAGCCTGCAGGTGGCAAATATAATGCATTGCTCTATGCTTTCCCTTCATAGTTTAGCGAGAAGAAGAATTCCAGCACCACACCCCCTTCATTGGTAAGATACATTCTCCTCACTGTCTAATAAGACCTTGGAAAAGGACTTGGACAGAAACATGAGTAATCAACCCAGACTGATGCCAGAGCAGTCAAGGTTTTCAAACTGACAAACATTGGTTCAAATTGTAGTGAAGAAGACACCTTCCTCCTGTGTGTGTGTGAGAGAGAGAGACACACACCAAGTGTTTGGAGAATCTGCAAAGCTGCATTGAAACACCCTCCTTTTATCCAAAGAAATTCACTTGGCACACATGTACATTTTCTCATCTGTAGCCCTTTCTTTTTTCCCTTCCGTTTGATGATATGATATGTTCTGAGGGTTTTTTTTGTGTGTTGTTGTTGTTAAAAAATCACTGTGGTGTCATCTTTTCAAGAAGGCACAAATATCTTGTTGTGCTTGATTACTTGAAAAATGTTGAGATCGGATTCTTGATTCTCTTGTGTGCCTAGCATAAAGAGCAGCTGGTCGGGATTGCCTGCACCTGGATGCTGCTTGGGGGAAAAAAAGCCAAGTGAATGCCAAGAAAGCGTGAAGATTTTTTTTCATTTCTCCTTCTTCTAAAATATAGTTGAAGGGAAATGTACCTTATATGTAGCCTTGCTCCATGACTAGAAAGAAAGGCCAGACAATATGACCTGGTAATAAAAACACACATATTTATTTGTATTGCTTTCCAAAATTGGAAAAGCCACTTTTCACATTAGTTTTTTTTTCTGAGGGAAATTGTGACAGAATTGAAAGATAAAAAATGACAATATACTGGTAATGCAAACCCTTTTATAAAATGCTAGAGGATAAACAAGAGCTAGTTTAGTGTTGTGCTTGACCACCAGGCTAGAAATAGAATAGCACTTAGACTTATATACTCCTTCACAGTGCTTTATAGCCCTCTCTAAATGGTTTACAGAGTCAGTATATTGCCCCCAACAACTTGGATCCTCATTGTTATCCTCATTGAGCCAGCCAGGATCAAACTCCTGGCTATGGGCAGAGTTATCTTGCAATAATGCATTCTAACCACTCTACCGCCATGGCTCAGAAACCAGAGACTGGGAGTTCTAGTCCTGCCTTAGACATAAATCCAAAGTTGGGTGACCCTGGAACAATAATTTTCTTTCAGACTAAGGAAAGAAGCAATAGCAAACCACTTATGAAAAACCGTTACCAAGAAAACTTACTGATACAGTCTCTGAGAATCATACAAGGATGAACAGAGGGGGGGAAAAGGATAAATACAAAAGCAGGCTTAAGAACATTGCAATTATAGAGAACAATTTTCATTGAGAGTGTAAAGCAGAGGAATAGATTATCTATCCCACACATGCTGTGATTGCAGTCTTGATTGGGTTTGTCTCTTTTTTTGAAAGGTGATCTTGTTCAATATGGTAAAATAGATTTTACAATTTGTTTTTCAGATATCCATCTGTGTGGCATCCACATAGGAACATTAAAAATAAAAAGGAGGGAGGCTGACTAGGTCATGAATGCCCCTGAGATCACTCTAATCATCAATTTAGTGTCCAGACACTCAGACAATCCTACTGCATATCATTGGCTATGCATAATTGGCATAATCATTGGCTATGCATTTTGAGATATCTGAGTGGCACAAAATACATGGTACATCTCATTGAGCCTAACCAGAATGACAAATCTCATCTGACATGTTACACAGATGCAGACCGGGCTAGCGATTCTGGTTCCAGATGAAGCACATCTGGATACACAGTGTTTCTAAATGGTCCTCCCATTTATTGGCATGTAGGCCAACAGAAATTCATTGCAGATTCCACTGCTGAATCAGAATCTGCTTGCCTGTCTGAGGCAGGCAACAATCTCCTATGGTTTGATTCACTCATAATGAGTATGTGGTGATACCCAGTTCATCCTATCACCATGTATGAGGACAACAAACAAGCAATTTCCATTTCAGAAGCAGTTGCTGTAGGTCGGAGATCTAGGTACATCGATATAAAATGCAAAAATGTCAAACAATTGGTCAATCAAGCTAAGCATTTATCAACCAAAGAACAAATAGCTGACGTCTTCACAAAACCATTACCATATGACCAATTTGCCTACCTCCATGCCAAACTTAGTTTGTTCATGCCAGTGGTCACACCACAGAAGGAGATTGTCAGATGTACCATCTGGCTATGTGCTAACCCCTGCCCTGCTCAAACTAGGTACATGAGTAGAAAAACCCAGGGTACCATAAACACATCCATCTCTTTCAAACAGTAGAAAGAGGAGGGGTCCCTAGCAAGGGGTATAAAAGATTCTTACCTACCTTCATTTCCTGTTCAGTGTGATTTGCAGTTCTTTTGTTCCTCATCAATGGTGATGTATCTGAAAAGAATAAAAAGACAATGATTTACAATTTGGACTCAGCATCTTATTTCCAGGGCTGAGCACTTAGATCCACTAAACCAAAATACTAACAATGAATAGGTCATACTGTACAAGTGTAACTCGTTTAGGCATTTACAATGTACCAAGTTTGCTAGTGGACATTCTTAAATATCTATAAATACCACAATGGTTAGGCCTTCTGACTTCCTCTGAGACTGCCTCCTGCCACCGTTTGCTTCCCAGTACCCCGTGAGGTCACATAGGGTGGGCCTCCTCTGGTTACCATCGGCCAGGCAATGTCGCTGGCAATTCCATGGAGGAAGGCCTTCTCTGCAGCTGCCCCTGCCCTCTGGAATGATTTACCACTGGAGCTCCGAAGCATCCCAGACCTGAGAACCTTCTGCAAGGCACTCAAAACCTGGCTGTTCCAACAAGCCAGATTAGATTAACCCACCATAAATTTGTAATTTTAGGGGAATTTTAAATGTTTGTATAATATATGTTTTATTGTGTTGTGAGCTACCCTGAGTCCTGTGGGATTGGGTGGCATAGAAATTAAAGTATTTGTTTGTTTGTTTGTTTGTTTGTTTGTTTATTCCTCCAATATGCAGAATTTTGTACTTAACTTTCCTGAACTTTCCGGGGAAGGGTATGAATCTTTATCAGATGTTTATAACTGCACAAGTATTGAATCAAATATAAGTAGACACAATTCACTCATGAGTGCTGAAGGCAGAAATCATTTTTTTGGATTGCTTCATTTCATTCCAAAGAAAGCCATGGCAGATTGCTTCTATATCTCTAAAACAGACTTTCTAAAATGTTTGAAGTCTAACAACATTCTGGACATTACAGGAGAAGAGCTGTGCCAGTCTTTGGTAGGCAAAAATAAATAGGAATATCACTCTTTCAAATTCACACATTTTATTAAAAGTCATAATTTGTGTGTGTGACATTCAGCACACAATTGAATACAATACATTGATTACAAATTGATCTTACAAATAGTTCTTGGTTAATGATGGTATTTGGAAGCAGAATTTCCATAGCTAAGCAATGCAGTTGTAATGTGTGATGGCATGTGGCACTTTTAGTTGTTAACTGGATCCTATGTGATTGTTAGGAGAGGACCTGCCTTAATTGAAGTCATGTAGTAGGCTGTATTGCTATTCTTCTTCTTCTTATCTTTCCTGCTAATTTCTCCTATTGGTATCTTATGATTTATGATGGTATTTTATGATTTATGATTTATCACTTCATTGTTTGTCTGTCCACTGAGAGCTTATGACAAATCCCTTGTGTGTCCAATCACACATGGCCAATAAAGAATATTCTATTTCTATTTTCTTGGCTTGTTCCCTCCCAGCCCTGAGCCTTGGTAAGGTAAGCCTCTTCTTCAGCTTCCCCCACTTGTCAATCTCCCCTCATCCACCAATCTTCCCCTTTTCTGCATTCTGCCACTTCTATTGGCTCAGAAGACATCTACCCCCAGAAGACAATCATTGTCTTCTTCCTCCTGCTGTTGATGAGATGTGCCGGCTTGGTCCTTCTCAAGGCAGTGGTTGGCTGTGCTCAGGCCTTTTTCCTGAGGCCATGAAATCATTGTCATCTATGAGACTTTGTTCTGCCATGCTGAAATTGTTGCATAAGAGGAGGGTTTTCAAAAATTGTATTTATTTATTTATTAAGTGTATATGCCGCTCACTTTCTCAATAAGGCAACTCTGGGCATAGAAAGATAAATAGAAAAACAATTAAGACATTAACACTGCAACAAAAACAAAACCCACCTAGAACCAAGGAGATAGACAGCATGAGAATGAAGTCTTCTTACCCTGACAATCATCTCCAGCACATACAATCCTTGGGGCCCCAAACCAACCTGCAAAACCAAGTTTTAATATCTTTTCAGAAGGCCAGGGTAGGAGCAATTCACAATTGATAATTGTGGTTTGAGCATGTTGGTAAAGGTATTCATTGTACAAATCCAATGTAGTGTTACATCCACTTGCGAATATCCATGCAACATTTTTTTTAATGCATTGAGGGTATGGTGTGATCCGTAGTTGTGCCTTGCTTCAAGATGAGATAATGTCTGCACCTTGGTCCTTGTATTAATTGTATTCCTGGGTCTCAAGTGGTGAAGTAATATTGTAAGGTTCTCATAGAATTGTATGGGTTGTGTGATTTTAGCCAGTCAATAGGATAAGCATTAGGCAAGAACAAAGTTATAAATGAGCGATTAAATAGCTCCACAATAATGTTGGCTAAGTGTGCAACTAAATAGCTTCAGAATAAAGTTGGAGGAGGGGACTGTGGCAGGGGTGGGTTTCTACCGGTTTAACAACCAGTTCATTTTGTGCATGATTTGTGTGTGCATTCCATTCAAAATTAGCAAAAAACCTTACCTCTTCCTGAAGCCACAGTAAGGAAAAACAGCTGAGACACGGCAGCACGTATTGCTGAGTTTTGGTCCTCCCACCTGCCCTTGTGCTATTCTTACCTTTTGTTCCCTTGTTTGATGGCCAGCTGATTGGCACGGCAGCATGTATTGCCATGCCAATCAGCTGGTCTTCAAACAAGGGAATAAAAGGTAAGAATAGCACAGGGGCAGGTAGGAGGACCAAAACTTGACACCAGAAGCACTAGGTTCGCTTGAACCGGGTCCAAAATAACAAATGGCTCACTCGAACTGGTCTGAACCAGTGGAAACCCACCCCTGGTCTGTGGAGACCTTCCATTACACTGTGCAGATAGAAGCTTTGATTGATTTTCTTTCTTTTTATTCAAGGAGGTAAATTCTGTAGTGTAAATGTGTTGTCTTGTCTTGGTGAAGTCCTGATGCTGTTGAGGTTCCAAGACACAGATGGCATTGGCAATTTACTTTTCTTTGTTATAAAGGATGCTGATTCTAATTCATTCTGTACCAAGACTATAATCTGAACTAATTCTTCAAGTTATCCAGACAACTTTTCAATGTTTTGGGATTCATGGGCAGTTATAGGGATATAATTGTGGATAAAATAAAAGTAAACCAAACATCAATCTTGTTTTTATGTTTAAGATGCTCATAGCAACAGCAATAGCACTTATATACCATTTACAGCTTTCTCTAAGTGGTTCATAGAGTCAGCATATTGCCCTTAACAATTTGGGTCCTCATTTTACCCACTTTGGAAGGATGGAACGCTGAGTCAACCGTGAGATTTGAACTGCCAAATTGTAGGAAACTGGCAGGCAGCAGAAGTAGCCTGCAGTATTGCACTCTAACCACTATGGCACTGTGACTCATGGAGACTCAAACTCAGTGGAAGATCAGATTTGGAAGTGGGGGAGCATTATACCACCAATGCCTAAATATAATCCTTCATTTGGTATTTCACCCAAGATTTTATTATTTTGATTTTGTAAGTATGCCGAACAAATAGCTACCTTTGAATGGGCATTTAAATAAATGGGCAAATAAATAAATTTAGAATGTCTAATAAAAAAGAAATTTATTTTGTTATGTTTAGAGCATAGAAATTAGGAATACTTTTTTCTAATTACAGTTCCTAGAAGAAGGCTGAACCTTAAGAATTGATAATAAAAGAAGCCCGATAGTGAGAGAAAACAGTGAAAAATCAAGTTCTAGTTTTTAAAATTTCATCTATGTGACTTGTAAAAAATGCATTTTTCATACATAACATTTAATATATAATACATGTCATTTCTAGGTCATGCTGCCTTTCTCAACCTCACTGCTTTTGAATTGAAGAAATACAAATATGTATTCTTAATCCTTGTGCTTATTTCAGTTCCTGGGGGAAGGCCTGGTTGCATTGTCAATCGCAAAGGATATTATATACATTCAATGGCTCATATTATTTTTATAAAAATCCCCCATCCCACATGTTTTCAATGTGTTGTGTTATATTGGGGAAATCAGGAGAGCGGAGTCTATATATTTTCTGATCTCCCTGCAAGATAGCTTTGTGACTACATGTTGTTAAGCACCTTTGTCAGCCAGAGGGATTTCTGGAAGAAGATTTGAAATGCCTTTTTCTCAGTGGCCCTGAAACATCATTTCTCTAAATACAGTGATATCTGAGAAGGAAACAGTGCTGCCAGTGCCAGTGTGCCAGTTGATACATACAGTAACCACCACGTTTCTTCCTATTTGAGATTTTCATTTTAAAAAATGCTGATGATGTTAAAAGGAAGATGTCGTACTGTGAAGCAGCAGCAGTAACTCTTTCCCAATAATGCCTTTGATTGCCAAATACAGCCAATCAGTTTTCATAGAAAATAAAAATGAATGGTTGATTAGAGAACAGCGTTTTGTTTGGAATGATATCTACCTCTCCGGAAAAAGACAATGATAAGCAAGCTAGTTGGAGGCATTATGAAGTAGGGAGAGCAAAAGAAAGCAGCCACTAAATTGGTTATGCCTCCCATGGCTATTACTTTGTGAATGGGGGCGAGGGTGAAGTCCCATAGTAGCTATTCTTTAAAAACATCCTCAATGTGTTATCAGATTTTCAAATGTGCCCACTAAACTAAAAGGGTTCAGGAACCCAGTATTACAATTTTTAAAAGTTGAAAAGAAGAAGAAATCTAGATGGTAGAAGCATGTGTACTACTTATTAAACTAATGAAATTAAAAGTTTGGTTAACATTCCCTTTTGTAAAAAAAAAAAATCTACCAAAAAAAGAGTTACAAGGATGGGTAATTTGTTGGCATCTGAATGGAAAACTCAAACTCCCATTTTATATATTGTTCTGGAGACCTGTCTGCACGAAAAGTGAAATAGATGGAAAATTCTTCTGTGGCCGATCTTGTTTTATAATTTTTTTCTGGAGAGGTATCCTGCCCCTGGTTATTAAGTTTGAGAAAATAAATAGATTTTTCTCATTTTAACTTTTATCACAGTTCACATCAACATAATTTTGGAATAGATATTTATACATATTTCTACAAATATCAGTATTTTATACAAATATTATATTCTGTGGTTTTCACAATATTGAACAACAGAGTGTGCAGAACCTATGACTTCTGTCATGTACATAAACTCTGTAGTTCATATCTTTTGATTAAACTTTATAGATCACAGAATGATCCACCACATTTTTCTATTTTCCTCATTCATTCATATCCATTTATTTTGCAGAAACGGAGGTAGTATTGAATTAAAGTATTTTTGATAATCCTAATAGTCAAAGAGTTGGATAAGTTTACAGAACATTTTTTTCAAAGTAAAATTCCAGCGAAATATATCTTGACTTTCACTTTGATCAGGGAAGGAAGGAGGGGTATAAATCAAATTAAATAAATAAATTATGTGTTTCTTATTTATTTATTTTATTTAAATAATTTAGATGATTTTATTTATTTATAACACTTTTCAGCCACCCATTCATTGTAATTCCTGCCTGGTATACAAATGGGTTTAAATGATAAACTGCAGTTTATCAATGTAACCAAATACAGAGTTCTGCAAAGTTTTAGTTCATATCTTCAAAAGAAGATGAGGTTCCTGTGTACAATGTCTTTAGTAGCAATCCTTCTTTTGGGGATTGTACAGCTGCAGTAGCAACAATCTAGTTCTATGGACCATGCATCTGCTTTAGAACATTTGCCCCTCTGATTATTGCTGAAGAACATCTTCCATTCTTTGTTAATGGTCATGGTAGCTGGGTGTTATTGCAAGTTGAAATTCAGAAGCAACTGAAAGACCACATGTCGGGTTACCAATGTAATGCATGTAATGCATTGAGTGCTGCCTTCCCCGAAAGTCCTGATATCATGTCCCTAAGCTTTAGATACCCTGTTTCTCTGAAAATACAACCTCCCCTGAAAGTGAGATTGAAAGTGAGAGTATACATGTGCCCCTAATTAATAGGTTAGTCAGTGGATGACTTCCCCTGAAAATAAGACCTGGTGCCTTTTTCGGTGGCAAAAAGGTTATAAGACAGGGTCTTATTTTCAGGGAAACACGGTAGTTATATGTGGAAGATTCTCATTTAGATAAAATGGTCTGCAAATCTATAGGACATTAAATATAAAATCCCCAGGAAATAATTCTGGATGTGAGCCTATGGGGATTGCACCAGATGAGAACTCTCTTTTGTATACATAAATCTATAGCACACCATTTCAGTGAAAGACCATAATTTAAAATAGTAGCTTGTAAAATCTCAAAAAGTTCAGCATGCAATCTCTGCAATTAATTAAGCCACAGAGAACATTCAGTAATCTAAGGCTTAGCCCACACACCAAAAATAACACAGTCCAGCTAAAAACAAATTTGGAACAAGTGGCTC
>JANHGC010008045.1:254777-264782 GCA_027560395.1 Boaedon fuliginosus
CAATTCTGGAAGGGGTTGATGTCTGCTTAAACAGTGCAGGTGTGCCTGTCATCGGCCCACCATCCAGAGACCGATGGCGGAACTGAGAAGGTAATCGGCATTCTGGAACAGTACCTGCGCTGTTTTGTGAATCAGCAGGAGGACAACTGGGCCGTTTACCTTGCCATGGCTGAATTTGCATTTAATAATTCTCAACACAGTTCCACCCAGATGGCCCCCTTCCTCGCCAATGTGGGATACCACCCACGGTTCTTTCCCGTCACCCACATAAGACTTCCCAGTGCCAGAAGCTCAAGACTTTATCTCTGAATTGAAGGCCGTTCATTGTTTCGTGCAGCAGCAATTAACCAAGGCCAAGGAGGACTATAAGCGCATAGCTGACCAGTCTTGGCGGGCGCCGCCGCCATTAGTTATGGGTGATTGGGTGTGGCTCTCCACAAAACATCTCCCGACTGACAGGATGGTCAAGAACCTGGACCATCATTACATTGGTCCATTTCCTGTGGAGGCAGTCATAAACCCAGTCGCCTATCACCTGACTTTGCCACGCACCATGAAGATACATCCTGTGTTCCACTGTTCCCTTCTGGTTCCTGCCTGGCCTGTCTGTCCCCTTCGCCAGCCAGATCCTCCTCAGCCGGTTCCCTCTGATGGAGCTGAGCCACCCAAGTATGAAGTTGCCAGCATCCACGACTGTCGCTGGCCTAAAGGGCGGTTCCAATATCTACTTGAATAGAAGGGGTACGGTCCAGAAGAGTTCTCTTGGGAGGATGCCTCCTCCGTGACTGCTCCTGACCTGATTCAAGCATTCCATGAACAGTTTCCGTCTCAACTGCATCCCAATCGTCAGCCCCAGGGGAAGGGCCCGATGGTGGGGGATTGTGTTATGGCTCAGCAACGTGCTGCAACTCTGACAGCCAATTCTGACTCAGAGGACGATTTGGAGTCAGTTGGATGGAGGGCTGAACCGGCTGCTGATACTGGACCTGTGGCTGGGCCATCCACTAGTTATCAGGGGCCTCTAGATGGTGATAGTGGAGAAGAGGCCCTGAAGGATGCAAGAACTGGGAGGCTAATGAAGAGGAAGCAGCAGCAGCAACGGAGGAAGGGAAGAAGCTGAGCCACAGCTGACCAGTAATTGGCCACACCCCAGATGACTTAAAAGGGGTGTAGTTGGAAACGGACTCTTGCAGAGAGCAACTCGTTGATTTGGTCACATCAAGTATCGTGTCTAGTTCTGGTTTCAAAGTATTGTGGTTTGTCTGAGTTATATTAATCTTTGAGTCTTCAGTTGTTTGTATGCTTGTATCTGTGCGTCTCCGGCCATGAACTAATTATTTTAAGTCTCTCTGTGTTATCGGGACATTTGGCATTTTGCCCGGAGCAGTGTGGAAAGTTGCCAGAGAAATTTAGTAAAGTGAAACTGTCTCTTGCACTTTATCGGCCTGGAATAAGTCTGTGTCTTTAAGAAAGAGCCTCAATCTGTGGGTTACAGGCATGGAACACAACAGACACAGAGCAAATTGTTTGATATCTTATGTTACAAAGGACATGGCCAGATATATTTTGATACCACTTTTGTTTATTTCTCTTTAATGTTGTGAATTATTCATATTATCTACACCATAAAACTCAGTAGACTTCATAATATGGTAGCTTTCTAATGATATCTAATATCATTTTCATCTCTGAATTAAGAAGTTTTTCAAGGCTTCTGCTCTACAGCTCTGAATCTGCAGGAGTGTTGAAAGGGGGATTTTAGATATGATGCTAATATGGTTGCCAAAGCCCAATTTGTCAAATAATATTCACAATCTACTGCTACATAAAAAATGATTTTTAAATTTAGAAGATTTTCTAATACTTCTGAAACACCGCAAGAGTAAAAGGAAGTGTCAAAAATGTTGTGGAAACATCCAAATTTGGGCAATAAAACAATTGTCTGAATTGATGTTAACATTTAAAACATGTTAACATTTATACCGGATTTATACCATTATAGCTCTGAGTTTAGGTAACTAATAACATCTATTATCTTTTTGAAAATTAAATCTAGAAATTCTGTGGAAGGACTGATTAACGAACTCGCTGCCCTTTAGAACATTCTCATCCCAGAAGTGAGATGGGGGCCCACTCTCCTGGCCTTTCAGAAATGCTTGAAGTAATTGATCCTGTGAGAGTGTAGAAAAAGAATGAGGCTGTAGGTGTAGATGGTGTAGCTAGAGAAATGTTAAAATAAAATTGACTGATGGAGCATTTGTACAATTTGTTTAATGTAAGTGCAAAGTATGCATCTGTTATTGTTCCACTATATAAAGGGAATGGTAGCAAGAGTGAATGCAACAACCACAAGGGTTTGGGTTGTTAAGACTTCCCTCATGAGGTTACAATGAGTAAAATACGGGAAGTGGCTTGGAGTTTGTAGACCAGATTTTTGCTCTTCAGCAGGTCACTGAGAAATGTATGAACAGTGAGAAGGAATATTCATTGCAAAACAGCATGATAAAGTAAATAGATTTGAATTATTCAATGTTTTAACTGAATAAGAAATTGAAGTTTGGTTGATGGAAGCTGTAAGAAAAATATATAATGGAAACTGAGCATGCATAAAAATAAATGGAATGCTGAGCAAATGTTTAAAACTGAGAAATCAAGAATGCATGATGATCTTCTGAATCTCTATGTATTTATGGATATACAGTATATATAAAATGCTCGGTCACAATAAATGGTTGGGGCATGAATATACATATCCATGTGTATGTAGATAAGACTGAATTCCAACAACTGAATGTTTGATTATGTGATGTAACAGAGTATGGATCTGAATATTCATGTAACAAAGACCAAGTGGTTTTGATTGACAGGCAAATGGAGTGAATGATTTGATGCCAAACATAAATGGAGAACAAGGAAAGCACATAGATGAATTTAAACAACCCTTTAGAATATTTACAAAAGATGGAGAAATATGACACCAAGTACTTAAATGTGTGTGATAAAACAAGGATTGCGTATGGACTAGATACTAAGAAGACTGACCATAAAAACGAGAGACTAATATAAAAAAGACCTATTGTATAATTTTGTTCTGTAGAGAGAATAACTATGGATTGAACTTCAGAACAAATATATAAAGGATGGGTGGGCAGAAGATAAAAAGGGTAAAACTGAGAGATTCATAATTGTTCATTCATGAAATCTCAAAAGGAGTTGAGAAGTTTAAAAGACAAGAAGCAATGTATGAAGTAAATAGACTATTGGAAACAAGGATGTTTGCAAAGGACTGAAAGATATGGAAATATATAGTGTATGGCAACTACACCATATATTTCTTTTTTTTGCTTTACCTCATTCCTTTAATTTAATTTCATAAGGGATATATAATTCCTTTAATTTAATTTAATTTCTCTTAAACAATTTCTTTAAAATTCATGGATTTTTATTCTTTCTCTGTGATTTATCTACTTACTCCAATGGCATATTCTTATCTATATGTATGTGCATCCTAAAGATGCACTGTATTGTATTTAGTGGGGCTTAGTCTTGGGTATCTACCCTATAAGATTATAATAAAAGAAATCTGCTTTGCTTTGACCTCATTACTGTAAGACATGATAAGATGTCACTAGCAATGAAGTGAGTCTTTCATTGTAAATATAGCTAAGGTTTTATATAAAGTCTACAACTAATGATAAACTGGTCTACTTTAGAATTCACACTAATGAATTCTACTTTAAATTGATAGAAGACTACTTTGAACTGCAACTGACTGCCATCTTGTACCCAATAAACAGTATGAAAAATGCAATTCTTATTCATCTTGCCCTCTCATGAATAAGCTGACATCTGATGTGTTCATATACCTCCAGTGAATGAATGAAGTGTTATGATTTACATCAGATCATCTCTGGTCTAGGATTATAGTAAACAACATGATGTCCGAGATTAAATTCTGAAAAAAAAAAGTTTCACATGTTCACAGGCTTCCAAAATTTATTTGTCTCTCTGAACTTGCAACATTTTCAGTTTTCCTTGCGAAATCTGAATTTCAGGGCTATGACTAGTGCCTTTCAAGCTGTGTGGATGAATATTGATGCAATTATAATTAATGTTTGGCACTATTTATTCCATCCAGAACTTCCAGCATGAAACACCATATATAAAAATGCTGTGTACAGATTCAAATCGGAAGTGCACTTTGAAGTCTACTGCATTGAGTCTCTGTATAACATAGTCACTTATAATCGACTTGTCAGTATGATTCAAATTGAAGAGATGGAATTTGGGTACCATTTTCCAAATAAAATCAACATCCCAAATTGAATCATTTTAATGTTTCATGTGGAAATACCAGTTTGAATTTAAACTGGTTTGATATTGCAAATTCATTTAACTTTTAAATTGGATTAAGGGTGAGGTGAGTCATATATCTTAAACCCATAACTCAGTCTAGAAACTATAACATAAAAATTGATTGTTGTTAATTACTCCCTCTCTTTCTTCTGGGGATAACTGACATCAGTTGGAGCACAATGGTCCAAAGATAGTTAAAAGCAATGTATGAAGATTAGCCACTGTTTTTAAGTATGGAAAGAAGTAAGAGGAAACACAAAAAGAACTCTCAAATTGATAGATTGTCAATTTGAAGATTGGCAGTATAAAAGAAAGCAATACATCAATTTTAATTGGAAACTTTGAATTTGAAAGAAAAAAAAAGTATTAACTATGCTCTGAAATAACTGTTATTTCAATTATCCCAACAGAGTATTGTTTAGAGCACTGGGTTTCTCCTTTGAATCACATGGCACATCTACACAAAATACATCTAATATATATTTCCAATCTACCATGCTTGTCATAATAGAATCCCCTATATCTTCACACAAAATGAAAACTAGAAAATATTGTTGCAATTAATAAAGAGATAGAAATGGGAAGAACTTCACAGGTATGACAAGCAAAAATAGCTAACAGTTGTAAACATTTGCTTCTGTTCCTCTTGTTACTGATTAGATTCTGAATGCAGTTCTATTCTCTTTTTTTAAGAGAATGGAGCATTTACATTTCTCTGTAAAAATACTTTCTGATAATAACACAATCCTTAAGTATCATGAGTTGTTTCTAGGGTCTCCCTCACTCCAGACATTAGCATTCTCTTGTCTTTCTAAGATCCACTCCTTTCAGGACCATTTCTCAGGCCAGTTTCCATAGGATTCTAAAACTAGAAAGCCCTTGACAATAATAACTATAATGATATCACTCCACAAAGTGGGGGAACACATTTCAGTGAAGACTTGAACTCTCACTGAAATTTGGAACCTTTCTTTTAGACTTCGGTGGTCTCTGGTGCCCTGGTAATCTGGATGACAGCCATTGTAGGAGAAGAACAGGAAGAGCTAGGGGGCAAGGTTAAATGTGCCATCAGTTTAGAGTTGTTACATTCCAACTAATGGTCCAAGTTCAATTTTCCGCAGAATTCTGTTGACCCTTATCTGGCACCAATTTAGCACTGAACTTTAGTTGACTAGACTCTTGTACTAGCTTGACTAAATATTTTACAATCTAATGGATAGTCCTGAAGCTTAGTGCCTGACAGCTACCAGAATCTAAGAGCATCTCTTATGTGGTTGAGACTTACAAAATGTGTAGTCCAGAATACCTGGAAGATCTTTCCCATCTTTAAATGGGATAATACAGAGTATCACTCTTTCCTCTTCAGAGTTCTCAATCATTTTGGAAAAGAAAGAATTTTTCTGAGGGGTTTTTTTTTGGGGGGGGGGACAAGAAAATATTTATTTACACTTTCATGGTATTGCTTTTGCTTTTGATTTGAAACATCCCCACTTTCTCAAGAAAGCTATTTTTCTTTTCTGCTGCTTTTCTACATCAGATAGTTGGGCAAAACTAAAATAAAATACAGTGCGGCTGCTTCTGTGGACACTAATAGATCAGCCAACCTGGAACTAAATTGCTCAGCCTAGTAATATTAAATGTCTGGCAATCCCAGAGACTCCACAAAATGCCAGAATTTATTTGGAGTTATCTGTTTATATTGTGGAAGTGAGTAAAATGATTACTTGAGGAAGTTGAAGGCTAAAGGTTTTGGGACCACATTGCATGCACATTTTAAAATTTTGATGAGAAAAGACAGAAGATGCTCTTTCCCTTTCCATTCACTGAAAGTGGGCTTTTTGCAGCTCTAAACAAAATCTTTTCTGGTTGCTTAGGGGAAAAGAATGTACTTAATGGCAACTATTGACTTAAACCATTGGGTTCTGACAATAGATACATGGCCCATTATTGGAATTATTGGACAGGAAGAGATAGAAAAAGTTCAGCCAATACCTTAATGGCCCCTAACCTTTCAAAGTCATAGCTAACCATTCACAACTAATAGGCCTATGCAATAGATAAAAGTAGCCTAAATGCTCTTAATAGAGTAATTGCACTTTTAAAAAAAAAACGTGATCCATAATATGTAAAATAATGTTAGAAGTGCCAGATCTAGATTTCTAACGTTTTAAAGATTTATATAAAAGGAAAATTTTACAAGAGCTTACTGCTACTGTACTGGATTTAAATCTGAGTCTAGTTCTGACAGCTTTTGGACCAAGGGCAAATTTGCAAATGTCCTGGGGTTTAAATGGTAGTGATAGTGATCCCACCACTCCAAGATCTAGGAGTAGCCATTTTGACTTCCAGAAATATTTACCACTTAATGGCTGCTTCACAATGCCCAATGCTGCTACTATCTTCTTCAGAGAGAGCTTATACTTGGTAGGAATCTCCATCCTAAATAACTGTCAATGAAGACTCTCAAAAGTGAATAGGATGTTATATTTCATCTTAGCACAAAGGCTAAGAGAATATATCAAAATATGTAGACCACTGAATCCTTGGTCAATGTTATAATTCAAATTAAAGAATACCCAGTAAATGTTTATCCAGCCCTCTGCTCAACCACCCTAGGGAAGGGGGTTTGAATCTCAGTAGGTAGGCCAGACTAGAGTACATGCTCTGTTTTTATAAGGTTAGGTTAACAGAATCTTGCAACTCAAAATCCCCCTCCTTCCCTCATTTTTCTCTCCCATAAACTAGGGAGGGTCCTTTTGTAGACACTTTTACCACCCTTCTCCTCTAGACTCAGACTTATCAGATTGCTGTCTAGTCTGCAGCTCTTCTTCCTGTCTTCCAAGGTTATTCCCACATACCATTAATTGGAAGCCCAATAATCCATGCTAACCATTTCTTATCACTTGAATTTGTCACTAACATTTTTTTTCTACTAAGATTTAACTGGATTCTGCCTTCATGATACTTTAAAATTTTGAGAGCCCCAAGTACCATCCACAACATTAAGCTGACAGTTAGGTTAGGTAGATATCTCACCAGGTAGCAGGATAGGAAATACACCAGTAGCATCCACATTTACACCCAACCACCTGTGAAACATGGAATCTTGGTCTCTTGAAAATTCATTGCTCTCCACTTCCATGGCCACAATAATAGCATATTTGTCTGAAAATTGTCAGGCTATATTTTCTCATAAGAGATCACATTTTGGATTATCTGAAATTCATTTTAACCATTCTCTATGCATGTCTCTCTATTTCTAAACTGATTGGGCATCTGAAGAAAATCCACTGGCAAAAAATACTTATACCTTTCTTGCACCTTTCCAATTCTTCTATAGTAAATCCTGTCATACTAAATCCTGCCTACTTGCTGGATTAGCTATTTTGTAGACTAGCAGCCAGGTGTAAAGCCATTTTTATTTCACTGATTTTTATTGCAAGGCAAATTTATGGAAATTAGTAATAATACCTGATTAAGAATAAGGAGCCAAAGACATATGTTCTGTGAACCAACCGTATTATTCAATGCAATTTATACAGTATGCATGTAATTTATACTGCATGAAATGAGAAAGGTTGGACAGAGGTCTTCTGTCCAACTGGATCATATCAAAGTTGTGTATTTTGCTTCATAGTGTATGATAATATAGAAAAGTTGATTTCACATGCTATGTCCTTCTTACTATTAGGTTAGGAAAGATAAAGGATTTTCCAAGAATTGTATTTAAAGTAGAACTGTCTGCCTAAAGAGGCAAGCCAGACCAAAAAATAGACCCCCAGAGAAACCTAAAAAATATTTTTATTTATACTGAGTTTAGTAATAAAATCTTGCAAATCTAATTGTGTGTTCCCTCTTCCTTGTTTCATATTCATGTGAGTGTGGGGGTGTGGGGTGTCCGCCATATACACATTTTCATAATCTGCCCACATTGTCTGGAGTTGAAGCCATGCTTCCCTCTTTTTAGCTTTGGTAATGGATCTCACGGGGTGATAATCAGTACCCTCAGACAACAGATATTGAAAATTATAGGGGAATTTTGACCCAGTTTAACATATTAGATTATCAATTCCTCAGTCATGTCTATATCAGACATTCATTGGGGATAGAAAAAAGAATTTATAGAAAGGCAAATTAGAGGTAGATTCCATCTGCATACGTTTGAAGAGACCGAGATATGAACACCAAATGCATATTGTCTCCATACATTCTGTATATTGAAGGCTTAGGTGTCAGTGCCCATCTGGTATTTGGGCAAAGAAAGATTTCATATTCAAAAAAGATGGCAAGAGTCAATATTGTCAGTGTTATGGCTCAGCAGCCGGCTATGGCACTGATGGAGGAGGCTGACTCTGAGGGAGAGTTGGCACAGGAAGAATGGGAGGCACCAATGGTTGACACTGTGCCAGTAGCTGACTCCTTGACAGAGTCTGTGGAGCCAACAATATCAGACAGTGGGGAGAAGGAATCTCTAAGTGATGCCAGGACCAGGAGGAGACTTAAAAGGGAACAGCAACATAGGAGGCAAAGGGGCCGAGCTACAGAGGACCGGTAATTGACCACACCCACGAGCAGTTAAAAGGGGTGTGGGTGTCACTGGTTCTTTGCAGGAAAAAAACTTACCACCTTCTTAGAGCGTCGTCTGATTCCAAGTCTTGAATTTCTGTTTGGAGTTATTTTCTTGCATTTGATGAGTGCCTAATGAGTTGGCATTTTGCCTGGACTCAGTTAAGACATATATCAGTAGTTACTGCATTCTTGCTTAGTCTTTTGCAAAAGACGGACTATTTCAGAGTGCTGGGCAAGTCAAGAACATTTCCCCTCCATCCCTTTAAACCTCAATAAACTAGGGATGGTCCCTTCTGAGCTGTTTGCCCTATCATATTGCTACTCTGGTCTGAGTAGCTTTTAATCTGACCATTTCCTTGCCTATTTCTCCCAAGGTCATTTTCACATCCCATTACAAATAGTGATTTTTCGGTTGCCTGCTAAGTCTAACAGAGATAATCCTGTTGTTACAATTCCAAACCGAGCCAGCAAAAGAGGCCACACTGTGAGCAGAATGGGTCTTTTACTGGAGTCTTAGCTGGGCACGTGGTGAACAATACAAGTAAAAGGGTTTCTAGCCAGCATTACTGGCTTTTGCTAGCCAGCTGGCTACACGGATTCAGCACGCCCCTCCCTCCTATTCCCAGTTGCTCCCAGCTGGCTCCAGCAAATATTTTTTGGGCCCAACTCCAGAGAGTACTCTTCAGGCCTGGGTGGTTTCTGAACTGACCACAGCTGGCTTGCCTTCCTGGCTCCTCTCCCAGCATGAGTCCCATCACCTGGCACCATCTATGCCCCCATGCATCCCCCTCCTCTCCACATGTAAGACAACTCCAAAACAGCATGTTGTGGCAACTTTGAATAACACGCTGTCTCGGACCTTGACATCTGTCATTTATTTGATTTATATCCCGCCTCTCTTCACCCAAAAGGGGAATTCAAGGCAGCCAAGCGATACAATAAAACAATATCCTACATAATAAAAATCAAAAACTCATTCACTCACTCAGTCAAAACACTAGACGGTGGGGAGGACAGATGATCAAGTCCATGCTTGTCAGCAAAGCCAGGTCTTCACGGCCTTGCGAAATACGGCCAAGC
>JANHGC010008049.1:0-15570 GCA_027560395.1 Boaedon fuliginosus
GTATTAACTAGGTTTACAGCTTTGTAATTATTATAATATTATTATAATATTTTATAATATTATAAAATAATAATAATAATAATAATAATAATAATAATAATAATAATAATAATTATTATTATTATTATTATTTTGCTTCAGTGCCAGTAAAAAAAAAATATGGTTCTCCTCTTTTATCTTATCATTTTAAAAACACCTTCAGAAGGTGAAAGTCAACTGCCTTTTGGAGATGTTTTTATGACAAAAAGCAGCAATGACTCCTACGGCCTTTTAGCCATTATTTATTATTTTATTTTTATTTTTATTTTTATTTTTATTTTATTTTATTTTATTTTATGGTTGCTTTATTAATCTTTTTGGTGTGTTATTCATCACACAAAAATGGTTAATTTATTATGTCTGGATTTGGAATACATTTCATATGTTGCAATAATAAAGATGCTTAAAGCCTTTCTGATCAGCCTCATTTTTTCCTGCTTTTTCCTTCTGGTTTATATCATTGGCTGATCCTCTGGATGCCCTCCTGGGGTTTTGACAATTGGAAGCATCATGGCTTCATTGGCAGTAATTATCCAAATTGTGTGGATATCACAGAAAGGTAGGGCAGCTTCAGTGTAAGCCAGTATTTCTCAACTATAATGACTCTTGGTGGATCCCTGGTTACCTTCCCATCAAAGTGGTACCTCTATTTATCTACTCATATTTGCATGCTTTCAAACTGCTAGGTTGGGGAGCATTGAGGCAAGGACAGGAGCTCTCCCTATCGCATGGCACTCATGTCTGAAACCCAGCTGAAAAGTCCAGCAACTTAATCACTGAGCTGCCATGCCACCCCAGATCAAATAATAATTTCTATGGAAACATAGGATGAGTCTTAACAGGTAAGCTAAATAAATAATTGAGGCAGGGCTGTTTATGTAGACTACAACTCCCAGACCATCCCACCAACAGGTGGAAGAATTGACAACTAACATGTCTGGAAGTCTGCTATAGATTGGCTTTTGCAGTTTCTACAGCCTTGACGATAATACAATAATAGTTGAGGAAAGAAACTATTCAATAATCCTCACACCAGAAGTGAGAACAGAATTCTGAATAAGTGTTGGCTCCAATTCTCCTTCTTAAAAGAACACTTGTCCAAATTAAGAACGGTGTCTCTGCCTAGGACGCTGCAGTGACAAGAGGTTCACTGTGGGAAACCAGCATAGTCTTATGCCTCCTTCCACACTGAACAGCACACTTATGCAAACAAAGGACCTGTGTAGGCTCAGTGCCCGGCTATGTAATTAATTCACTGGTAGTTTTGGCAAACAGCTTCCTCAAAGCTTAAATTAATTATTTGTTGTTTTTAAAGGGTAATTATATTGACATATTGTACAGAGGTGTAGGGAACATTCAGTAGCAATTATCAACCACTTTGCAGCAGCTAAAGCTGCCCTCTTTGCTCCTGATAAGTTGGAAGGCCAATTTCCATGGAGATTTATTTCCAGGAAAGATTTCATTTGAGTGAAATAATGACTCCTCCCTGTATCATATTCCTCCAGGTTAAAATTCAGTGTCAGTACATTGCAAAAGGAACTGTTGCTAATTATCAGTGCGCTTTTATTTGAAGTTGTCAGGAAGAATAATGTGTGAGTGGAATCGAAGTGTGAAATCAGTCTCAGGCATCGGGGTCTCCTTCTTGGAAATAATCCTTATAGACTCTGTCAGTGTAGAATATTTTTACAGCAACACCTAAAATTCATTTACAAACATGTAAATCTGATATGATAATACATATGGATAAACTGTGACACTATTCTGTTTCCAAGCTGAATTAAATAGGTAGATTTAGAGAAAAAGAAAATAATTTATTCACACATAGCACATTTGGGGGCAGAACATAGCCTTCCCAAACTTTGCCTAATCTCCTTTTCTTTGGAAGATGATCATTAATCCAAATAGGCCAGAGAAAAGAGAGTGGCACAGAGTGAGTGTGATAAGTGAGTGATAACAGAGTCAGAGTGATAAGAATGAGATGGCCCATGGCAAATAAATACACAGTTAATATCACTAAGAAGTTAAAGACTAAAGAAGCAACAATGGATTAGGAAGGTAGGTCAGACAAACAAAAGGCTAATTCCAGGAAAATAATCAGAAAAAGGAGTAGGATTTAGAGTCTAAAAGTATGTCACTTAGAATAGGCGTGAGGTATTTAGGGCTCTCCAGCATCAGCCATTATTGATCATGCTACCTAAGGCTGCTAGCAATTTTAGTTACCAATTTTTGGAAAACTCTTAGTTTCTCATTCTTAGAGTAAACAAAAAAGCCCACGTTTTCTAAAAATGGTTCTTATAATTGGTGCTGCTAAACTACAAATCATTTTCCCTTTCAGAAAATGTATTTCTATAAAAATAGACGACCAATCCTATGTCCCAGAATGGCTGGATCAGCATAGTCCAGAAGAAAAAACTGAACTAGTTCTTGATATGGAGATTTTTACACAGAGTTACTTTGCAAAGCTTGGGCAATCTCAGTATGCCTGATTTGCAAGGAGGCTAGAACTGGAAAAACCCTTTTCATATAACTAACATGCTAGGAAGTGAAATCCCACTTTTCAAATGTTCAGTGTTCCAAATTTGACACTTATTGAAAAGAATACAATGAATATCCAATGTAAAGCTGTGTTGTTTCATTGTACGCAAGACAGGTTTGATGCACATACTGGTATTTTTAACAGTTGAATATTATTCTTTAGTTTGCAGGACGTTTTATAGAATGGCTTTTTTATTTATTTTTTCTCATATGTATCATAGTTGTTTTGGGCCTCACAGACTGACAGTCTAGTAGAAAATAGTAAGAGTTGGATGCAGTGGAAACCATCGGTTTTCAATAATTCAAACTAAGTCAGGGTTGATGGGGTCTCATGAGATAAACTATATTTACACATAGCATTGCTGCAAGATGAGTGTTTATTTTAATCATTTGTTAATGTCTACGCACACATGTATTTTGCTATATTTAAAAGTTAAATGTCTTATTGCGTTTGGGGAGCATTCCCAGGCGTTTGTTTTTTGGAATCAGGATAGAAGAAGACAATTAATACAGACCTTTCCTTGTATGTGTTCCCATAGAACTCAAGGCCACTGGAACTGCACGCTTCTTCAATTTCCTTCTCAACTCAACAGACTACCGAATCTTGCTGAAGGATGAAGATCATGACCGAATGTATGTGGGGAGCAAAGACTACATCCTCTCACTAGACCTTCATGATATCAATCGGGAGCCCTTGATTGTAAGAACATTTTTTAAAATTTCTCATCAGGAGTAGGCAGAGGGAAATTCTGCTTGATGGGGAACAAAATGCTTCTGAATCTATGCTGAATCTGCAGTAGACAGATATTGAAGCAGATGAGTCTCTCTGGAAAAATAAGTTGAAAATAGGATTGCTTTTTTAAAAAAATTGATATTTCTATGGTTGATATATCATTTTTGCCTAGTATTTAGTTCAATGAACAAAGTATTAAACAATATTTGTCCAGAACATTTAGCGAGGGTTTTGTTTTGCTCTTTTGTAGAGTATTTTGTCTCTTCAGAGGTTTTTTTCCCTTTTTTTCCTACATCATTCAATATAAGATTACCACATATAAAACAAAAGTATTAAAGAAACACTTGACAGGCACCTCTTATGCCACAGTGCCATTTAGTGCTTATTTGTATTTTTGTCCGCTTGCTCACTTAAAGTCAAGAGTCCTTCGGGACCAGAGGAAAGCTCAACATCATGTAATCTGTAGGCTATTCGGTCAGAAGAGATGGAGGATCATTTTCCATTTTTAACTCAGAAAAGACATGTGGATGGAGAGAAATAATGTGTATCATTAAGTATTCAGGCATACATAACGATTTATATTTGTGCCTTCAAGTCAGAGTTGATTCCTTGGGCTCCCTGGAAAAGTCACTGCAATTTTCTTGGCAAGATGTCAAAAGTGGTTTGCCATTACCTGCTTCCTAGGCCTGAGAGAAAGTGACTGGGCCAACATCACCTAGCTGGCTTTGTGCCAGAGGCAGAACTAGAGTTCACAGTTTATAGTCTGGTGCTGTGATGGCGAACCTATGGCAACAAGCCGTTGCCCAGTTCAGCTCCACTAAGCTGGCCAGCTGATTTTGGGGCATCTCCCACGCATGCAAGGGGGCGGGGGGAGCAGGGGTGTCAAGTGTGCATATGCAGAAGGTGGGGGGAGTGTGTGTGACCCCTGTGCTCCTCCTGCCCCTGCACATGTGTGCCAAAGGCCCAAAAATCATCTGCCAGCGCACATGCTCAGTGGAGCTGAGCTGGGTGACGGGTCGCATGCTGGGTAAAGAGGACAAGGGTCAGCAGCTCTTCCTGCAGAGCCTGAGCAGCAACAAACGGAAGAAGATCCTCAAGCACTCCCTTTGCAATGACATGAAGTAGCCGCTGCCATTGCCACCACTGCCACCAAGGTGGAAGCAGCTGCAGGAGCAAGAAGAGCTGCAGCCTCACTGCACTGCGGGGACCATGTCCCAGTGGGACGTGGATGTAGCTAGCAGGCTGGAGAAGGACTCTTTGCTGGCCACACAGGGGGTAGGGGGGGTGCAGGGGCACACGGCCATGCATACACGTGCATTCACACACATTTTTGGCACGAAACCTCAAAAAAGTTCACCACCTGGTGCCTTAACTACTAGACCAAGGTGTGTCTTCATAAAAACAGGTGACAAAATGGTGAAGCCTTAACCTTAAGTGAGAGAAACATTGTTTATATCTGTGCATTTTAAACTGGGTTTCATGATCATTCCTACAAAATGTTTTAAATATTTAAATGTTCTTCATTTCTAAACTATTATTTATGAAGCAGTATAAGTTGAAAATTTGTATGTGTATATGTATGAACTTAACCACTTGCTGTGGTTCTAGAACAACCACATTGTACTTTGCACCCACTGATAAATAGGGGATTGTTTACAGTCAAAGGAATGGGGTAATTTCCAGATGTTCCAGAATATTCGTTCTCCCCCCAAAAAGGTAGTGCCTTTAAGAAACACACCTGGAACAAACAGCAAGGTGATGTGACTGCTGGCTTCTAAAATAATCACATTGAAAAACTCCAAGTGATTTCTAATGTAAAAGTTCCAATTCAATATATTATCTGGTTTGGGACCAGGATTTATTTATTTATTTATTTATTTATTAGATTTATACCCCGCCTCTCTTCACCCCAAAGGGGGAACTCGAGGCGGATTAAGGAGAAAATATGGGAAATGAGAGTTGTAACCATGGGATGTTGTTTCACTTGGCAGATTCACTGGCCTGCATCACAGCAAAGGATAGATGAATGTGTCCTGTCAGGGAAGAACAATAATGTAAGTACTTCTGATGTTATCCCCAAGCTCATTCAGGATGGTGAAGTCCTAATATTATGCAGGAACGGTTGCTGGAGATTTATCTTTCACCTATCTTTAAAATAGAAATCACCACAGACTCAAGAGGGGTATTGCTCACACCTCCACAAGGATTTCAGGCGGACAAGAAAAATCAGCAAATACTTAGTGTGTTTTGCCACCTTTTCCTGCCTCATCCCACCTCCTGTTTACTCTCACCCTTTCAGCCATAAAGTCCAGATACTTAAGTGACAGCTAATAATAGAATTCTGTTGACTGCTGTGTTCGCTAAAAGATGACCCCATTTTAGGTCAATTCTGCACTATTCCAGCAAGGGTTTTAAAATAATTTGGGTCTCCATATTTGTATCTTAAGATACTTAAGATACCTTAAGATTTGTATCTTATGTACCTTATGATTTATGGTTCATATTATAAACCATAAATCACACAAGTTTGAATAGGGGTAGTCCTCAATTTATGACCATAATTGAGCCCTGTTGCTAAGTGAGACAGTTGTTAAGTGAATTTTGCCCCATTTTACCACCTTTCTTGCGAATCACAGCAGTGGTTAAGTTAATTAACACAGTTGTTAAATGGACTGGCTTCTCCAATGGTTTTGCTTGTCAGAAGATTGCAAAAAGGTGACACCCCCCCCTCCTTCCTCAATGTCCCATGATCCTGGGACATTACATCTGCCAAAAATACGTCCCAGTTGCCACATGTCAGAATTTTGATCGTGTGACCATGGGGATGCTGCAAAGGCTGTAAGTGTAAAAAATGGTCATAAGTCACTTTTTTTCAGTGCTGTTGTCACTTTGAATGGTCACTCAATAAACAGCTGCAAGTCGAGGACTACCTGTCATTGTTCTCTGCCGGTTGGTGGGAAAGAAGATATGAGTAGTTTATATAAACCTTTTCAGACCTTGGTAACAACGTCATGAACCCAAGAATTGACAGTAGCCGTACACCTGCATTTCTCCATATCTTGTATAAGAGGACAAAATAAGGGCTCAAAGTGGTGGTTTAGGTTTCTGATCTGAAGAGAGCAAATCAGTGCGGAATGGGAGACAACTTGTGGATTATGCATCGTGCGATCTTTGACTACCTGGGGCGAACAGATCTGCCAGGAACTTCACCCATTTTGCTCAATACTAACTGATCAGAAAATTGGCAGGAAGAAATATCTGGTATTCAGCAGGTAATGACAGCAACTTACAGTAGCATGATTTGTGAGGAAGGAGAAGCCTATCTTATCCCAGCAACTTTGCTTAACTGAAGGATATGTTGATGTGTATGACATGCATAAATGCATGTGACTAAAGCTCATGAGCCCCAACCTGGCAATTTATAGAGTTTTTTGTGCCTGAAAATGTTCTTTTTTTTAACTTCCGTGCATGGAACATAATCAGATGAAGAAGCTTTATCAGCATTAAATTGTAGGAACCAGAAAAATATGTTTAGCCAGAACTAAGTTGATTGGTAATAATGCATGCTAATTATTATTATTTGTTTGCCTTAGTAGAAGGAAGCAAGGTTAGAGGTTACCAAGCTGTTTCCTGCAAGGCCTAGCTAGCCTTTTGACCAATTGTCCTTGAACTTTGTCTTGTTGAGATCTCTCAGCTGCTACTGTTTGGGGTTTAATTTCAGAGGAGCCAAACGCCCTGAGCAAAGGAAGCTCCATTTGCTTGCATATTTCCCTTCCTCTTGAACTTTATTACCCTTGGCTCCAGCTGAGATCCTCCAGACTGAGGCATGAGGCAAGGAGGAAACATGAGCTGTGAAGAGGAAATGGGACTCCATGCTCAGACACACTGCTTTATGCTTCATTCCTGGTCCTAGATCCAATTAATTAATAAGCTTAGGCCTTGCCACATGCTGGGAATTCTCTGCTTATTCTCTGGTGTTCTCCGTTGTCACTTACTAAATATTCAGTATAAGTTTCATTAGCCAAGGGGTTTCCAAGCCCTTCACACTGTTTAATGCAGCATTTTTCAACCTTGACAACTTTACGATGTATGCTCATCAACTCCCAGAATCCCCTAGCGTGGTGGCTGGGGAATTCTAGGAGTTGAAGGTCATACATCTTAAAAGTTTCTGAGAATGAGAAATATTGCTCTAACAGATCCACTCCATTAAATAGCCATCCTAGACATCAGTTTCTCCTTCTGTATAAGGACAGGGAGAACTTCAGAAAGTTTTTGAATGGTCCTCACTATCTTGAAATACAGTGCCATTAAGCTGTCAACAAGCATCAAATTTATTTTTGTGCAATTGCTAAGAAAGGAAAATTAAATAAGATGAAAAATTGCTAACAGGGCATTATCTTCCTTACTTAGACTTTACTGCAGAATAATAATAATAGTAATAGTAATAGGGTGCTGGGTGGGGAATTCTGGGAGTTTTTAAAATTATTTTTGTTGCACTTCAAATGGTGACAGAAAAAAGAAGAAAAACAAAAGAAATGATGCAAAATCATACATAATAAAAAAAACATATCAAGTGCTAAAAATGAGTATAATTATAATTATGTAATGTAAACATTATACACATACACATTCACACACTCCTTTCTAATACACTTATATACTATAGCTATCATTTGTGCTGACTGGGGATTTCTGGGAAGTGAAGTTCACACATCATGACGTTATCAAGGTTGAAAAATTACTGGTTTAACAAGTGGGGAGCCAGACCAGCTTTTGGGGAGTTCTTTTCCTTTTTCCCCAGAATCAATAAAATCAGAAAGTCCTCTTTTGGGTCCATTAGAAAGATTTTCCCTTCATGCATTTGTATTCCGATCATTTTCCTTATGTTTGAAAATAAGCAGGACCAGGAGTCTGGCATTTGCCATCCTGACACTGAGATAGTTCTCTGGAATTGTACAACTATTATTTTCTCAGACTTTAGAAAAATTGCCAAGGACAAGGAGGAGAGCTTTGACCTGCACCATTTATAGTCTGTTTCAGCTACAAATATGCTGTAGCATAAGGCATGAAAAAAAGGAATGTTGGCTCTGAAATGGGGAATAATTCAAAGTTCTTTAAAAAAAAAAAGCAGGGGGAGGAGAGAAAGCACCATAAATAGGGCACGCAGAAAATTTGCTTTGCAGAAACAAGTAAAATCTCATTGGAAAAAATGGTTCAAAATGTACACTTGCTGATTCTAAAGGGTCACCGAGCCTTATTTGCTGAGGAGTGTCACTTCAGTGACCGCACAATGCACACAAGTACCTGTCCATAGGATTTGCTTGTTGCAATGCACAAGGAGCTTTCTTTAATAGTAAAGCCTTTTCCTGTAGAAGACTTTGTAAGTTTGAATCTTCCACTGGGTCGTGATGAAGAGAGGATGCAATTGCTCACCTCCCCTTCTTGAAGTGGACACAATTTTGTAGGTAGCTTATGTTAATGTTCCATTTGTCTTCTAGGGTGAGTGTGGGAACTTCATCCGACTTATCCAGCCCTGGAATCGAACACACTTGTATGTCTGTGGCACTGGCGCATATAATCCTGTCTGCACCTTTGTCAACCGGGGTCGCAAAGCACAGGTGAGATGATGTCAGAGCATATGACTAGAACTGCATCCAGATTGGTAATAGGGAAGCATCTGGACGTGGCTTCATCCTACACTAGAAGAGCCAAATCCAGCAGAATTACACTCCCATGGATCCTGGTGGGGGTAACAAGCCATTAGAGGCTGATTTCTGTCTTAAAGCACTGAGACTGAGCCTTCATTCATTTAGCCCCATGTTTAACCCCAAAGGCATAAGATAATGTGCAATAACTTCTCCTCTAAGACTTAACACTGGCCTAAAGACACTCACCCATCCCCTGGATAAGTGAATATGTAAGCCTGAATCTCATCAGTTATAGTCTCTATAGTCACAGTGTTACAGTGATTTGCAAGGTGAGAAAAAGGAGACAAATATATAGGAGATAGGGATAAAGTAAATACTAGCTGAGACTTTTCTTATTCTTGATACAATTTAGACTGTCCTCTTTAAAATGGAGGTATGGAACTATTTTCCCTATCTACTGAGCGTTTACTTCTTAGAAAGAAAGTCCAAAGCTTCGTATGGCTTCCATACTTCATATAGCTGGAGATCAATTATTCAATAAAACCCTTTAAAAGGCTCCTCTGAGAATCTTACAAAGTGGAGCCCATTGATACATCCAGCAACATTAACTCAGGTATTGTTATTTAGAGTAGTGTTTTAGTACTCATGACTGCTGATATACTATGAAATCAGACCTAGTGTGACATGACTGGTATCATTTCTTTTAATGAAAGCTTGCTGAAAGACATTTGGATTGCTGCATTGTTGTGTTGCTTTTCTTCAATTTGGTGGAGCAAATTTCTCTGTTCAAGAAATAATTGGAAATTGTCTTTGATGCCCGTTCCCAGGACTATGTATATACAACTGAATTGGGGCAGTATAATTATGTAATACACAGACTGCTTCCCACCCATATAGCCTGAGACTGTCTCTCACAGTTTATATTTATATCAAACACTTATTTCAGTTTTTGGTTCTATAGCTCTTATCAGCATCATTTGATCTCCCCATTGCTGGGATCAGTGACTACAATGACAATAGTGCTTTGCCCCATCTACCAGGCATCCTTCTACACACTTATGGATCTTTGGAACTAGTAGTAGAGAGAGACCATGCCATAAAGGAGCAAAATTCTTAGTCAAATCTTACATAAAAACAATGAAAAATCTCTCGTAGAGAATGAATTGGCTCAGGAAATCGGTGTTCATAATGTTGCTTATTCTATTTTAAGCTTGTTTTGGGTTGACTCTGGGAAGTCCCTCAAAATCTGGAAAACACTTTCATATTTAATTTATCCTTACTTTTCCCCTTATGGTAAAACACTGCAAGTGGAATGAGACCCCTATTTTTAGGGGTCTCAAAAACTTTTCCATGCTTAACCTGAGCACACACTATCATAATTACAGGAAGTCTTCCTGGAAATGATTGAAGTGCCTGCTTAAGAAAATATTTACAAATTCAGGACCAAGGATTACCTTTTATGTTAGCTCAAAGGCAAGAGTCTTAAGAGAGATCAAGTCCATCCAAACAAATGGTTATACAGGCATTCTCCAGCCAATGCTAACATTTTTCTAAGCAAAATAGAGCAATCAGAGTTTCTATGCTAGGTTCAACCGCATAGTACATATCCCAGAGGCTTGCTCTAACAAATGCACAATCATGAAAGTTTCCATTTGTACGTACTAGGAAAAGTACATACCATTTGTATGTACTAGGATATTCTTTCTCTATGCTTAAAGGATATGAGAGATTTCAAGCATTCAAGATTTCAAGTGGTCCATGCACCTCTATCTTCTATCCATTGACAATTGGGGTGAACCAGAGGACTGTTTTCATTTTTGCAATGATCCCAACTCTGAAATATGAGTGAATAAGGGAGAAGCATATGTGAAAGTTTATGAATGCATAGCTACTTTAGAAATTTGATCGGCTATGATGGAAGATACACTTCTTTTTGAAGCTTCTTTTCCAATTCAGTATATATTCATGTCCCACCAGGAAGATGATTGTAGTATAAATTCCCCAGAAGGCAGGCAGGAATTGAGGAAAGCTATGTTTCACAGGCTCTGTTATGCGGATGGAATTTCATATTTTTGGAAGAGATAAAATGAAACTCATTTAAAAAGGACCACAAAGTTTGAAGAAAAAAAATCATAGCAGAATTTTTAAAATGGTCTATTAGCATCTGGTGATTAATTAGGTAAATTATGTACTGGAATAAATCGTGTTGATCAGATTTAGTATCTGTGATTTCTAAAATAGACATCAAAGAAATAGAATAATAGAATACTGTAAAAAAGCAGAAAAATTGTAAGAAAATTAAATATACATTGTATTGGTGCATATAGCGCAGTGCAATGCACATTTTTTTAGCAATAAACTGCCATTACACTGAATAGAGTTCAAATCCCAGGAATGTACAGAATTGTGTCATGTTGCGGTAATTGATCCAGCATCTCGGGAAATGTCATTGAAGTTGCTTAAATTATGTCTTTAAAGGATTATTTGCATTCTGTACATCATTCATCATTTTTACAGTCTGGAAGCATGCCATGTTTTATTCTACTATTAATAGAACATTATCCAAATTTCATTTCCCAGCAACCAGAGGCTTTGCTGTTGTTAACATGTTTTCAATTAACAGATAAGTGACACCATCTTTGACACTAATGGGTCTGTATAACCTCCATCCGGTGTAGACTGGTACATCTTTACCAATTTTTGTAACATCAGCCTTATCTTTGCCATTTAGCACACCTGTAATAATTTTTTTTTGCAGAGGGGGCAGTCATTGTATTTTGTTTTGACTTACTGATTTTAGATATCACTGATCCTTAAAAATGATATAAAGGAAAACTGCTTGTATAGCCATGGAAAATGTTTTCACCATTAAACCATCTTCTCATAATCATGTTCCTCAAAGGTTTTGCCTAGTTTAATTTTAAAACAGACCTCACAACCATTTTCTGTCACAGGTTTCTAATACCATATTGCTGCTTTGACTTTCGGTTGTAACTACATGATAAAAGAAATATAGAGGTACCATTTTAAATATTGTTAATGCTTCAAAAAGGACCTTTCTTCCCAAGATGTAAACAAAAAGCACAGCAATTATTGAAAAGAAAATCTTTGCTTCATACTTATTCTGTCTTTAACTACAGCTTATGCCCCTATGCAAAAACCAAGTTAATGGTTCACCAGATCCTGATGATCTTACAGCTCTTACTCATTGAACATGCTCACTAGAAATTGTAATTTAGCAACATCTGGAGCCCCAGGTGCTCATTAAAATGTTAAAGATGTATTAGCTATGCAGTGAAATATTTTAGTCCTGCACTTCGACAATTTTGTTGAGATGCCTCAGACCTTCTCAGTGTTGACCCACCCAGGTATGACATTCTCCAGATAGCCCTGGAGAATAGCTGACTATCCTACTCAGACCATAGAGAGGATATAACTATTTATGAAGACAACCTTGGTCTCAATATGTGTACGTGACATAGATAGTGAAGCTTCTGCATGCTCTCTGGCCAGACCCTGCCATTCCTGCTTCTCTGGCAGATGATGCTGCCAGTGCTAACTCTCTGCTCCTCCTCTCCTCAGGCTTTTGAGCTGAACCAGTCCATCCAGCAGGGAGGACGGGGAAGTAGAGCAGTTGACTCCTCCCTCCACCCGTCTCCAGTGGAACGCAAGGTGGGAATTGCGCTCTGCCTGTCCTTCCCCAAGGACAAAATGGCTCCTTCCCTAGCATGCCCGAGCCTGGGCTCTCTAACCTTCATTTTCAACTGGCATGCACCTAACAGGCAACTAAGGGGCAGGGGGGAGGGCCGAGTGTGGCCAGGATAGACAGATGCCCCTCCAGCAATGAGCGCGCTTCCTGGACAGCTTCTCCTTGCGTCTCCTCTCTCAGACTAATTCTTCCTTCCCCAGGCTCACATCAGACTTGCGTCAAGAAATAAGCCTCTCAAAATGTTTGACCTTAGTGTACGGGACAAGATCCTGTATCCATCCACTTGAAATGTAGACACATGAGATTGTTATTTCAAGCAAATGTTGAATTGAAGAGAGGCCGCCTCATAAGCTGCAAGTAGTTTGGAAGGATCAAAGTCATGCTGAAAATGGGAGGCGGTGGGTGGTGGGTGGCGGTGGGATGTGGATGGGATGTATTTCTGTATGTTGTATAAACACATGTTAACAGTATGAACAGAGAGGAAGATCCAAGGGGTTGGATGCTGTTTAAGAGAGCATGTTTTAATTTGGGGGATCAGCCAGCTGGACTTGTACACCATTACAGATTCTAAATTTATTTTTTTAACTGTTGGAAAAGGAGGGAGGGAGAGAAGAAGGAAGGAAGGAAGTAAATTGTGTAGTCAATTTAGTCTGGGGTTTAGAATTACGGACCATGAAATTCGTTTATTTATCAGATTTCTACACCGCCCATCTCACCTTAGTGATTCTGGGGGGTTTACAATAACATAATGAAACAATATAAACACATGAATAAAAGCACAGATTAAAAAACAGGGTTGAGGACAAAGTTCACACTTACAAGTTAGAGATCCCTTTCCTAATATGTCTCTTCTTGGATTTCAATATGATACAAATGCTTCGTCCTTTTTACTTTTGGCAACAGATTTCTACATTGAGTTCAAGATGACGCACATAAAAAGTTTGTGGTGAATATGCAGGGCTGCACGATAGCCTTTCTAAGGCCAGACAGATTCTTCTAGCCATAATATCAAATTGTTGCATGACTAAAATTATTCTACAATAAAATCCAGACTTTCAAACATTTCTCTGAACAAGTTAATTTCAAGTGTTGATGTTGTTTTGTAACTTCTTACCGGTAGTTCACAAAGTCCTACGGTGAATTTAAAGAATGCATTTTAAACAAAGATGTCTAACTTATTTAGTGGGCGTGCTGAAGGCATTAAATGTAGTTCTTTTAACTGAGCAGATCCTTTTTCTTTAGATATTCATATTCTACCTTTCAGTAGACTTCTATTATTAAAATAGCTGCCTCGAGTTCCCTTTGATCGGGGAAATGAGGCGGGGTATAAATCAAAATAAATAAATAAATAAAATAATAAATAAATCCTGTGTGATGAGTTGGCTGAGAGAGAGCAGCTGATCCAAAGTCACCCTGTTCACTTTCATTTCTAAGGTGGTATTAGAACTCACAGTCTCATGGTGATTGGCCCAAAGACAGCCACCTATCAATTAAACTAAAACCAGACTGAAAGTCACTTTACATAGGCTCTCCTGGAAGATAAGAGCTGAAGCTACTCTAGAAATCAGCTACTGGATCAATGCCCTTCTTTTTTTGACAGCAACCTGGAATGCCACAAATTGTTGGTCAATTATTACATTACAAACCCAGAAATGTGGGCTAATCAACACTGTCCACAAAAGAACACTTCCTAAAGTCAAGAGGATGGTCACAGCTTGACCATCCTCAATTGAAGATGATCATGTGATTGTTGACAACATTTTGGCTGATTGGGCCCCATCCTTGGAAGTCACCATGGGGTTAACCCCTTCCACTCGTACCTTGGTTGTAACATGCTACTGTTCTCCAATCTTTACGAATTATTGAAACTTGGTCATTAGTTTCCCTTCCACTGCTTGGCTCTTAGGAAGCTCAAGCCAATATCTTCCATTCTGTATTCTTCTCCATCCTTGCATTCTGAGCGAGTTGTTAAATTAATAAGTTTATCATATTCATCGACTGCTTCAAGCCTCTGTTGTGGTAAATGGAGCATTGCTAATAAACAGGATTGCTGATTGAATCTGAATGTCTGCAGAGCACAATTATTAACCAAAAAACCCCCCCACAAACCCTTCAGGGGTATCTCGTGTCTGTTGTTTGATATATGTGCCTGGGAGTTAAATCAGATGGAGAAGAATCCAGAGGGGAAGGAAATACAATTTGTTGATGTGTGTGACTCACAATACTCTTATTAAAAAGTCATTCCTAATTTCATTTCAGAATAATACAGGTGGGGAGTTTTGTTTTCCTGTTTCATGACCTTTCTCTCTTCTTCCTTCTCTCCTTTTTTTTTGCAGAAGGGCTGGGAGGAAAACGACTGAGCTCGCGATTCTTTGAGGGTTTCACCTTGTATGACAAAGAGACCACCTTACAAATTTTCCAGGTGAGATGCCCAGAAACATGGTGTCGGACTACTCAGGAATGGGATACGAAATGCCTTCGGAGGTCCAGTTGGGAAACTTGGAAAAAACGCACCATCTGGAGCGTGGGAAAACACTCTCCGATCGAAAGCACTCAATTTTGGTAAGAAGAATCTGTTAAATGTTTATATTGTACGGCTAGCTTGGGGTGGCAGGCCTTGCTTGGACAAAGGAATGAATGACACCTTGTGGGTAATTTATCTCATTGGTGGCCCTGCTTTGAAAAATAAAAATATTTTATGATTTATTAGATCTCGATCCACCTTTAACGCTTTTTAAATAGCTCAAGGCAGCGTGCATGCATAATGCTCCTTTCTTCTCCTATTTTCCCCCAAGAGCAATCCGGTTGGACTACTGTAACACGCTCTAGATGGGGCTGCCCTTGAAGAGCACTCGGAGACTTCAACTGGTGCAAAATGCGGCCGCGCGAGTGATTGAGGGTGTACC
>JANHGC010008049.1:15670-32842 GCA_027560395.1 Boaedon fuliginosus
TCCTAATATATTGTAAACCAGAGGTGGGGGGTATTCAGCCAGTTCGGACAGGTTCGGGAGAACCGGTAGCGATAATTTTGATTGGTTCGGAGAACTGGCAAATATCATCTCTGATTGGCCCTGCCCTTCCCCACCCCGCCCCTTCCAGGAATCTCGGAGCAGCAACTGAGCAAATAGTTGATGGACTGAGCTTCTGGTTATACTCACAAGCTCCCTAGCATTGCGGGGGCATCTCTGTGTAGGGGCCATTCTAAGTTTAGGCAGCCCTTTCATGTGCAAAGGGCCGATGAGGAGCATATAGAGGCACATTAACCAAGTTCAAGGCCCTTAAGGAGGGAGGGTGAGGTCATACTTAGCACAGCATTGCCAACTTTTGTTTCCACAAAAACAGGCTGAGAACAGGAAATGGCCATGCAAAAATACTGGGCTATTAATTATACAGTAATATACAAGACACACGCACTGATCCATAAGAGCTTTCTGCTAAAAAACAAAACAAAAAAAGCAACTGAAAGGCACATAAATTATAGGGAGAAAAACACTTGAAATTCCTATTCCTTGACTGGGGAAGAAAGGCGGGATACGAGTTTAAATCTGTATCTATAAAAGAGAAGTGAGGTGGGGATGTGTGTTTGTATGTGCTCTAGACAGACTTTCAGTCCTGCACCAATCTAGCTCAAGCTTGGCAGATAGATAGCTAAGCGCAGTAAGATCAGTACTGTCGGGGTCACCAAAGGGTAGGGGCCCTTTTTGCCCCCCAAAAAAGGGGGCAAAGAGGACAAACAAGGAGCAATCCTTTACTGAGCATGTGCAGTTTTCAAACTGAGGCTCCATATTCAAACTGAGGTGCCATATTTTCAAATGGTGCTCAAACAGAGAAACCCACCCCGCCAAGTTAGGTCACCTGCGACATGTGGGCCCCACAGCCAGCCTGGCCTGGCCCCAAAGTCGGCCTGGCTCCATAGCTGGCCTTGCCAGAGCGGAGATGTGGGAGGGGGCACCGGGGGCTTCAGAAGGCCTGCAAATGCTGCAGCACAAATATACTTCTTTAAAAAAAAACAACTCAAGCAAGACTGGGTAATCAGCTACTGGACTTATACAAGTATTAACAATATGGTGTTACCTGTAAATTAATAACCATGATAATGAAATAAAAAGGAGAAAAGGGGTCCTATGAAATTATGCCTCAAATTTCTTTGACAAGGAAAACAAAACAAAAACAAAACAAAAATGCAGTTCAAATATTGACCAAAAACATGTAATGTTTTGACTTCAGCAATAATCAGAGACCCAATCATCCAATCACTAGATAGAACAATCTTGACTAAATCATCCAACTAACACTTTACAAGCTTGTCATGATTCTGTTACCTTTTGCATCTCTTATTTAAATTCTCCAATTCCGCTCTGGAGCCCCAACAGAACCGCCCTGAAACTAGCAAGAAATAAACAAAACCCTGCATTGCTCCAATGGATGCAGAGAATTGCAAACGCAGAATAGCAATCTGTTGCAACAGGCAAGATTTCTCCTCTCAGAGTTCTATGCACATTCTTTTTGCCTGCTCCTCCCCCAAAATTCTGTAAGTTATCATAGACAAGCATCGTAAATCTTAAATAAGGAAGGTGTCAGCCTTACCCGATACACCAGACAGGAAACATGATCAGCTAAGATAATTCTGCTTTATTGTAAAGTTACATTAACAGTATCTTGCAGGTCTGAAAATACAGTTCTCTTGACATCACCTGTACAGTCCCATAATTTACAGAAGCTCAATCCTGAGCCTCTAACTTTTCCCACTATGCAGTTGCAGGCTATTCTGTCTCTTATCTGACTTTCTGTAGGTAGCCTGTAGTAGCCTGGTAGCCAAGACCATTCTCATCTATATATAAATATAGAATATATATAAATATATGAAGAGCAGCCTGAGGTACCAGCCTGACGATGACGAGTGTGAGCTCGTCGAAATGTCGCCAAGATACTTCCAATTTTACGCGGGAGAAAAGCCGAATAACCAAAGACTTACATACAAACACCCGCGAAAACCTCAGGAAACTATATGTATAACTCTATATATAAATACATAAAGATACACATACATAGACATATATATCTTTTGGGGAAAATAGGTGAGATAAATAGTCCTCAAAAGGAGACTCCCTGAAAATGAATAGTCTGTCATTAGAAAAGGGCAGATAGAGAAGGGAGAACTCCTTCTAGAAGAATGCAATATCATATATGTGGTCAGGTGATCTTTCCACTGTCCTTGCCCCAAGTGAAAAATGATCCCTGGACTTTCTGTCAAAGCCCTGCTATTATTCAAAAGGTCTGTTTATGTGAATTTCTGAGATTTCGTATCAGGGCCTTATCTAGGCTAACATTACTTGGCATTTGGAGCCCAAATGAGACTACATGCTCTCCAATTCCTTATATGCACAGTCACATCTATTCTTTCATCTTGTTCATTCATCCCAACAAACATCTTTTATGTTATATTTACACTGACTCAGCCCATTTTTAATAAAAATTGCTGACTTTAGCAATTGTTCAGGAAAAGTTTGGCCACAATTTATTTTGCTTAGACAGATCCTTCTTTAAGATGGCATTTATATGAAATCCTAGTGGCATGAATATTGTCAAAAGGAGGAACTCACTAATAGTATTTTAACCATATAACATGTTAAAATTTGTGATAAAATTTATTTTAACATTTTCAATATGGATTTCCCCTAAAGAGATTAATAGTATAAAACAGTGATTTCTTTGTCCTATTTATTTCAAGATGGATCAAATAAACAGTGGGAATTAAAAGTTACTGTATTTTTTGGTGTATAAGAAATACCTCCCTTCCCCCCCAAAAAGTGGGTGGAAATGTCTGTGCATCTTATATAGCGATTGTTGCTGAAGCCCCGCCTATCTGCTGCCCCCTCCCCCTTTGGCGTCTGTCTCCTACCAATTTGCCTCATTGCAGCAAACAGCAAAGAGCCTGGTCAGCTTCAGCATAGCCTGATTTAGCATGAGCAGCTGATTGTCAGTTGGAACTGCCTCCTAGAATACTGATGATCAGCTGTTCTAATCTGCAGGGATCGCCATCACCTATCACCCCTCCCTCGGGCCCTATTTTTGTCCTCCACACATCCCGTTTTTGACCTCCAGATGCCCTTTTTTTCAGCCTCCACATGCCCTGTTTTCAGCCTCCATGTGTCCCATTTTTGGCCTCCACACATCCCATGGGGTGCACAGTGGCCGAAAATGGGGCATGCAGAAGCGGTGATAGGTGGTGGAGGTTCCTGCAGACTTGAACAGCTGATCATCAGTACTCCGGGAGGCCAATCCAACCAACAATCAGTTGCTTGTGCTCAGTCAGGCTGTGCTGAAGCTAACCAGACTGTTTGCTGTTTGCTGCAAGGAGGCAAATTGCTGGGAGGCAGAGGCAGATTTTTTGTTCTTGTTTTCCTCCCCAAAAGCTAGGTGTGTCTTATAGTCTGAAAAATATGGTATATTAAGTGGCCAAGTGGGTCTATCAATTTGTCAAAACACAAAATGCCTCTGAACTTTTATAGAGCATTTGATTTTTAATTTATGATGGTTCTAATACAGTAAAGCAATGATTTCCTAACAATTTATTAACAAAACCTAGACTGCTGTTTTTCCAAAAAATGAATTCAACCACCCTGGTTAGGAAGGACATCTGCATGGCTCTTTATGCATATACAGATTTTTCTTTTCTTTTCTTTTCTTTTCTTTTTTGTATTTTTTTCAAAACAAAAATTTAAAAAGCAACATCTTCTGTCTCCCTGTTGTTGGTTTGAGCTACAATTGTTTTTCATAATTTTACTCTATTATACTTAGCTAATTCATTAACATATTAATTTTACTCACAATTGATAATCCACTAGTTTCATTTCCATCTTCCCTGTATCTTATTAAACATGTTCAAATCATTCATCTCCTTTGCTATATCACTTTTAAAACACATTTCCCTACTTCCCTATCTCTCAGTATAATCAGTTAAATTCCTCCCACTGTTTCCCTCTTTAATTCATCTTAAATTCATCTTTATTACAATAGACCCCTACTTCTTTTCTTTCTCGTAGGTATCCCCTTTGATGTCACTTTCTTCCTCCCAACATTTTTTGAGGCACAAAGTTCTTTATTCTTCTCTGGGGATCATTTCTGTTTCATTTCTTGTTTTAGATTCTCTCCCTCTTCCACTTCCATGACCTTTTCCCCCTGCAGTTGTAAATAACCTTCTTCTGACTTTCCAAACTTCTTTTGTAGCATAGTTTTAGGTTTCTAACCTGTTCCTCTCAACACGAATGCCATCTTCTCCACCTTTTCTACTGCATCATCATTTGTTCTTTACCACCCCTCACTTCTTCCAGCTCCAGTTCCTCTGACGCAGCCGTCTCTCCAAGGATCTCCTCTATCTTTTCGCTTTCAATCCATTGATCCAATATAGCCATAATTTTAGCCTCCAACTAGCAAATTTCCTTCATAGGATCCTCCACCGGATTAGGCTGGCCTGGAGCCATGACTGTGTCTCTCTCCTTCTCTGACTTTGTCGCCATGCTTTCAAAGTTTTTTTTATTATTATTTTTGCTTAAAAGTCAACTGGTAATCACAATCCAGTATAAATCCAACCTGTAATCACAGTCCACAGTCCACTATTTCCAAAGTCCTCATCCTTTCAGCCCTGTGGAGGTGGATTCAGAGAGCTCCACAGGAGTTTCTATTCCGTCCTGCGCAATATGCTGCCACTGCTAACCAGCTATTCCAGGACCTCTTTCTCAGCTTTATATCTTGGGAGGTTGCAATTTTCAATTAGAATATCATTTGCTCAGACACCAACCTCCGAGCAGTTCCTCATCTCTTCAACCTGCTTTTTTATTTCCCAACTTGTTCCAGGCTTAATGATGGCTGTTGCTCGCCATCTCACCGGCCATCAGCTTTGAGGAAGGATCCAAGGTGGGGAGGGAATTTGCGATTTCCCTCTACCCACCTGACAGATCCTCTTTGCTTTGCCCCCCCCCCCTCCATGGAGATTAGGTTCCTGATGGAACCCTCAGGCCAGCAGACCTGAGTTAAACCACAGAGCTTCTGGATTCCATGCCCAGTATCACCGGAGTGCAAACCAGAAGTCCATCTACAGACTTTTCCAGCAACTCTTAGCAAGAGCAAAAGTGACTCTCAACACACACAGAGTTAAGGAGTAATTAATGTCATTTATTTTAAAACTTTCAGTATGACATCTCATATCTGGATCTTATCAACCCAATTCATGTTTGTCTGCTCTTGAGTATCTTCAGAGAAAAATGTGATAGATTTGCTACTACGTGTTCTTTCGTATAGCTTGTTACAAGACATCTAGTGGTTATCTGAATGTCCCTGAAGTGTTTAGTAGAGATATATGATTCATGCTGTATTCACATTTATCTCAGTTTAATATCTCCTGATTACATTTCAGCACCAATTCAGATACTGTCATAAACAATGTGTCATGGCATTATTTAAACAGTCCCAAATGTGGATGGGTGACATTTAAGAATAATTTGGGAGTAACTAAACACTTTCCTCAAAAGTCTGCATGCACAGTGCAGTTATTTCTCTCCACTGAATGCTTACAAGCAGTGAGAAATTCTGCATGCCCGCCAATGGTCTGAAAAATATGATATAGCAGGTCAATATAACAGGAAAAATGGGCTTCCTTGAAGAAGTTCCTTCTCTTTGCTTTGAATGTGATTTATGATGGTTCCATGACTTGGCGAGCTCTAAAAGTAATATTTTGCATGCAATGCCTTGTAACGTAACAGCATGCAGGAAAACCTGGCAGAAAATAGTGTTTTAATATTAACTGTTCCTTTTTTCTATCACAAACAGATTTATTTTGTCCAAAAAAATGTTATTTTGGCAACTCAAACGTAAAACAGATACTTGGGGGACTTGATTAATACATCCAAAATAAAGTGGTTGGGAGAGCTGTGATCTGGCTGAAATACTGATCAGAACTGTAGCACATGAACAGTACTGCACTTGCTGGAATGAACTAAGAGCATCTAAGAAAACGTTCCCAATTGGCCATTTAAAACATGCATTAAGAACAGTGCCTGCTGTATGTTCTCTCCTGCCATTGGACCTTCTAGCCCAATATTAATAGAACATTCAAAACATGGACTCTGCTTTACAATGGATCTCACTGATGTTGGGGAAAGCTATCTTTTATGGGGTGAACCATTTGTTTAGGCTTGAAACATGGTTTGGAGGTTTTCTCCGCAGTCAAACAAAAGTAGCATTTAAAAAGGACCCCATGGCCTGGTGGTCTTGTGGAAGTGTCTTCTCTGTATGATGAACTGAAATACCCCAGAATCAGCTTTCATGAGTGGTTCAAGGCCACTTTGAGGGGACAGACCTATTCTCGGCCAGCATTGCCTAAATTCAAGGGTTTGTAACTGTACTACATGAATATTCTACCCCAAAAAAGATAACTTTGTATTCTATAATTCATATATGTGTGCCTTATATCTGAGGTGGTTGGAGATACCCAGAGTAAAGGTGTGTGATAACACAGGTGGTATATTCATCTCTTGCCTTCTATTCCAGGATTATATATTCTACTTAGAGCCAGAGAAGTTGGAGTCAGGGAAAGGCAAATGCTCATATGACCCGAAGGTGGACACAGTATCAGCATTAATAAGTGAGTTTCTTGGCTCTATAATGTCAGTCTTTCTAGTGAGTAATGTATTAGTCAATAGAACCCTTAAAGATACTCTGGTACCTCCTTGCATATGAAGGAGCCACAAAACTCTAGAACTTTTTAAAAGTTAGTATTTTTTTAACTCAAATCAGTTGCTGAGAATTCTTACAAAGAAATGGAGTTAAAACTATTTAGATTACGCTCCTTCATTTTCACTTATTAAAGAAGGCACTGATTCTCCTATTGACCTATGACACTGAATTTATTCTTATTTATTTATTCAACCACTATGCTGCCCATCACATCTGGAGGTGACTCTAGGTGGCTTACAATCATTAAATTGCAATGATTTAATGTGGAATTTAATAGATAATTAGTAGAACTATTAACTGTTACTATGTCATAAATTCATTAATTTGGTGAACTTGATATATCATTAATTCTTGAACTCACTCAGCAATTCATAATAAATATGTTTATAATCAAAGCATTAGAAACAGTTAAGATAGCAAATAAAAATGAAAGAAAAGAACTAATAATTAAAATAAACAAGACTTAAAAGTTCATTTTAAAGGTGAGTATGAACAAACTTTGTAAAAGTAACAAACACCTTAGGCCCTTCAACATTGCAGAAACTATATGCCAAAGAACAGGGCTGGCAACAGAGATCACCACTGGATGTAGTTAACTTCCCAGACATTGAAATAAATATTATTATGACTGATTAAATTTATATGCTGCTGATCTCACGGCACATGGGAGATGTTTTGTTAAATATTCTGGTCCCAAACAATATGGGGTTTTAAAGATGCCCTGTATTCAGGATGCTGGATCCTTTTTAATCCCACTGATCATGCAGAGTTGCCATAATTTCCTCCTGCAGTTGTAACCTTCTTGTCTTTGTCACTTGATAATCAACCTAGTGTGTGCTTGGCCATATGAAAGAGAAGGGGAGGAACATGTCTTATTGGTTTTTATACTGCATTGCCTCATGCAGACTTTTCTGCTTTATGCACCTGCAGATTGATTCCAAGCATAGACCTTCTCTGAACTTTGGCTAAGCGGCGTCTCCCTTTCCCAGATGTCTTCTCCATCTCTTATGTGGGAACTCCAGCTCCACAGATCTTTTCCTTAAGAGGAGAGCTGGAGTTACATAAGCTCACAGCAGGGAGATCATTAGGAGTGGTATCATTGTCCTGCTTACCCCACAGTAACTAGTGGCACAACAGCTGCACTATATTTCCCTCCCCCTCCCATCAGTTCCAGGACTGGCCAGAGTTCTTGCTTCCCACAAATCTTCCAGCCTCTTGATGTGACCTGCCAGCCTCTGATTTTGTCCAGACACCAGTATCATTTACCGGACAATCCCTAAAGTTTGAAATTAATTTGGCAGCAGCTGTGACCCCCAGTTTGGGAGGAGCAAGAATTGTGCCCCTGTGCCAGTGCATCAGGGTCTGATGAGCAACCTTGCTAATACCATTTGGTTCATTTATTAAGTCCTCTGTTATGAGCTTTGGAGCAGTAGCATCAGCAGGAAAGACCCACGCCCCATGCACACATGCTTCACTTGCATGTTTGCTTAACAAAACTGCCAAATAAAAAGATGTTTGCTTTTTGCCCCTGACAGACTGATTTAAGTCTTTAAGTGGAGGTGAGGGGTTAGTAGAACAAGACCTACACACACACACTCTTGCCCTTAGTTTCCTAGCGGCTCTTTATTATTTGGCAGAAACCAAGAGCTTGGCCTTGGGCTCATTATGAAATATTTAAAAGACTTCTAAGTTTCAATTGAGCTGACCTTCAGAATACAGGGATTCAGTGGGTTTACCTTTGCAGGCAGCTTAGGACAGGGCATGGGAATTAGGGAAAAGTAAGGAAATGTATGGACTACACTCTTCCTCTTTCCCATATCTTTCTGCCCAGTATCACTCCCTTTTGAGGTTTAGGCTACATAGTCCCTTCTACTACTAGCTGCATGTACAGTATTTAAAATTTAGGTTGCCTATTGAAGCACTAACCCAAGCAACAAATCTAGTGACTAAAGGCAAAACTCTGACAGGGGAAATATGTTGATAATATCCCCTCTCCCCACACTGATAGTTGGTCCCATTCAAGAAAAGTAGCTTTTGGATTCAGTTTCTTCTTGTCTTGACATTATATTAAACACCGAAGTCATCACTAGCAGTTCCTTTTCCTGTTTTCTAAGATGGACCAGGGAATAATCTCCCTAAATATGTTTCCCTTCCCAATATCCAATTCATGTTTAGGTTGCCACCCATAATTCTTGTGTACAGGGGGTGGGAAAGGCCAGGGGGAAGCTCCTTTCTAATCTTCTTCTATTCTGTTCATAGAATATTTTATGAAAAAATGCAGACAGTGCTCTCTTCTGTTTGTAGACATTCTGGGTTCCTTTGTTATCTTTCATCCAGAAAATCAGTCGAATGAGTAAATGGGCATCCTAGCTGAATAGAGTATCCTTACTTTGTTCCTAGCATAGGAAAGAGGGTCATTTATCACTGTATAGTTTAACTTTTCCAGCCCTAATACCCTCAACACAAAAGTTGTATTGGGCAACTTTTTCCAGGACACTCTGCCAGCATGTCAATACAGTAATGACAAGAAATTCAATAAGGCATTCCTTAGAACAGAACAATTGTGTTCTCTTCCTCCACCTTCCCCTATTTTTGACCCTTCCTCACAGATGAAGAACTCTATGCTGGTGTCTACATTGACTTCATGGGCACAGATGCAGCCATCTTCCGCACTTTGGGCAAGCAGACTGCCATGAGAACTGACCAATACAACTCCCGTTGGCTCAATGGTAAGTGAGGGGCATAATACAACAGTTTGTAAGGGAGGACAGAACAGGAGGTGGTGTTCGACAACTGAATCCAGTGTACAGGTCACACTGTGGGGTGAAACTGATTTCTTGAAAATGTTTTTTTCTGCCTGAAAGCAGCTGAAACATTGTCTGTGCAGAGTTGAAGGGTTCCTACATTCACTTTCTTTTTGTTGTCCTCTGTTCCTTTAAGAAAGAAAAAGCACTTGGCACACTGATACACTAGTTTGCTATCATTATGCTTGTGGGAGAACCCAGCAATCTCCTTCCTTATTTTTAAGTCCCCTCTGTCAATGCACAATGTGGTATATGACTCTCCAGACCTGATTTCTTCAAAGTGTATGGTATCATGCCAAGTCATATCAACTTTCTGTGATTGTTTCTTTTATTTATCCATATATAACGTGCTCCTAACTCAGTTATGAATCTTCGTTAAACTCATTGGATCCAATCTCCCTTCTTGGTGCCCTGTGGGTCTTTCTTATTATACTTCCATTCTCATGACACTCTACATATCCTTCTGCTATACCCTTTTTCATGTGATGGACACATTTCTTTTTCATTCTTCATAATACAGTGATTCATCTTTTCTGTTCTATTGTCCTTTGCTCATGCTGTCTATCTATGTCCAAGAAAATGGGATAGAGTTCTTTCATTATTATTTTTTTCATGCTTGTAACATCCACAGATCTGAAATGCCTCATGGGTCAGTGCTTTAAAAAACAGTGTTTGGGGAATACATATTTGTTTATTTGGTGTTGCTTGATGCCAAACAAATCTGGATGGCTTATATTTTCAAAGCAAAAGCAATAAAACATTTTAAAAACCCAAATGATAGAGGTCTAGAAGAAGAAAAAATCAACAAAAAGCAATTGAAAGAGGTTCCCAAGGCCTGGGACAACACCAAAGGCTTAAAAATATTTTGGAACATCATTAGGGTGGGAACCATACAGATCTCTGAATGGATACTATTGCAGAGGACAGCTCTAAATAGTTGAACAAATAGAGGAAACCTTGAGGGTGTCTACTTTACACAATCTTAGCAGATGGGCAGAAGCAAGGGGAGATAAGCAGTTCTTCAAAGATCCAGGATTCATTGATGATAACCAGTCCCTGGGATTCACCAGTGAGCCCAAAGACAAACAACCCAGCTTGTGGACTAGCAGTGTTACATGGACATACCGCCCCACATCCATCACTGCCCAGACTGCTGCATTCTGGATCAGTTGTAGCCTCTGGGTGATCTTCAAGGGCAGCCCCATGTAGAGCAGACTGCAGTAATCTGCAAATGCTCATTTGTTTACGCTTAGCAGATCAGATTGCTGAAAGTGTCCTAAGCGACAACTGACCTTTATGTAATTTTGTTTAGCTAGCTGGGGAGAAGTATAGCTATTATCAGCTGGGAGCCCCCTTTGTTTGCTTCCATGCCCGTGACATATCTTCCCTTCTGTTAATTCAAAAGCAGGCTGTGTCTGGCATTATTCCTCCTTACAAATTTGATGGTAAAGGGCAGGTTTGTACTCTTCGTTGTGTCTGAGAACTGATCCAGAGCATTTAATCCCTTGCCACATCTTCTCCAGCGTGCATTCTGGAATGGGAACCAATAGGAAAAGCTCTTATCCTCCTGTTGGTTGCAACTCCAGCTGTTAAGGAACAGCACAAACAGCTGAGTAAACTGAGGATGGATATCATGTTTAGAGGAATATCATTTTAGTAACCTGAAGAGAGCTATCGGTATAAGCAGTGCTGGATTACATGGGCCACCATATGCTTGGCAATTCGTAATACGGATGCTCTAAAGAAAATAGCCAAACTTCTCCAAATTGCAAGCGTCCTAGAAATTCTTAGAAGTTTTTGAAAGTGGACAGGTGTTCTTGCAGCATAAATCTTGTGGCAGCGTCTCATACAAAGGGATGTTTGGTACAAATTGGGAAGGTTATTGGAAATGAACATCAAAATAATCAGTTTGGATTTACAAAACCGTCCATGTCTTCAATGAGAAAAAGAAATGAGTGGACGTGTTATGCTCACTGCAAGGCTCTCTATTTGGCTGCATTCAATAGAAGATATAGGAAGACTTCCCAGTGTATTTTTTTCTGCACAATCCCAGGCAAGTGAAAAAAACCCAAGCACATCTTCCTCTCTTTCTGCCTGTTTTGCAGAGACATCCATCACTTGCTAGGTTTGCCAGGCCATACAAACCAATCTTACATTTTCAGCCTATTTTCTGATTCCCACATATTGGGCAAAGGGGGAGGGTGCAGGAGCGTGGCATGAGGGGTAGGGTTGCACACACATGTGCACACAGAGGGAGGGACAGGGGCATGTGCATGCATGCGTGCACAGTACTTCCGGCACGCACGATAGCAAAAGTTTTGCCACCACTGTTCTAGCATCTCATCCGATTAAATATTCTCAAAACCACCAAATGTAAAAGAAATTCTTAAGCATCTTAAAGCGGGAAAGGAGGCAAGAACTTTCTGCAGGAAAGAACCTTGGAAAGAAATGGCAAGAGATATTCGGGAACAGCATCAGATCCTTAGGAGCCAAGGGCCCAGGAAGCAACACATAAAGACTTAAGCAACAAGTAACAGCGTAATAGCCACCCTAATTAACATCTAAAAGCTACACGCACCACCAGGAGCCATAAGCATATAACAGCCCAGTGCACATATTTTGGACAGATAGAAGTTAATGGGCTTGGAAGAATAAACCTTTGGTCCCCGTGACCAACTCAGATTGGCTCCTGCAACATTAACCTGGGGACATATGTATTTACTTCCATTCGAAAGCATCCTCTTCCTATCCTGATTATCCTGAGGCTCTTCAAACTACCTCCCCCACCTCTCCATAATAGGAGTGGTATGATTTACATAGCAAAAAAATGCAGTTAGGGTGTGTTATTGTTATAAGCAGTAGCTTTAGCTGAGAATTACCTCCTAGTTCTTGGATTTATGTATTTATTTCCCCAAATACACCTTTACGGAAGTTTTCGTTACATGCCCATTCATTTGAATTTCATCCATCACTGAGAAGACATCCAATTAATGAACTAAAACGGGACTTAATGGGCTGCCATTCCAGGTAATTGCCTAGATAGTGACTTTGCTTCTAGTCCCTTCATTTGTCTCAAAACTCTTTTATGAAGTGGGAGTAGGAGATCGTCTTCAAAGTACAGCCACATATTTACATGTGAATCATTTAGAAAATAGATCAAGCGGCTCATAACTTTTTGTGATCTGCTTTGGTCTTTCACAAAAGCCGATGACATTCAATTAGTCTCATTAATTAAATTAATTTTCAGTGAGATTGAGCTTGGAGATAACCTAGGGTCTGCTGGATTATTTTGTGTGCAAAATTCTGGCTCTTAAAGGAATAAAAAGAACATATTGGACAAAGATAAAGAGAGGGTAGTTAATGAATTTCGCTCCTGCGCATCGGGTGGCCCTTCAGAATAAAGATGGAACTTCATTTGGGGCCTCTCTTCGTCAGTCTACTTGTCTTTCTGTGAATCATCCAATGTTATTAGAGAAGTCATCAGAAAGAAAATGTCAGAACTATCTTTAGACTTCTTTTTACCAAAGAACAAAAGCTCTTAAGGTATCTAGAGTCTTCATATATTTGATGAAAGATGACCATTGAGTGTTTTGTTCTGATATACGATTATAGGATCAAAATCCAGGTCAAGAAGATGTGAAATAAGGGTTATTGTTCCTGCAATTTGTAGAAAAAATTGGGTGTTTTTTTTTCCTTTCAAAAGAAAAATGGTATTGTGTGGAGGTGTGTATTTGTGTGTTTCTCCCTCCTCCCTCTCTACCAACCCCTATTTTACAAAGATCAAGGTGACATGCTTGGTTTAATATACTTGTTTTTCTACTTCGGTTGTTTGGCCTTGGTTTAAGGCTGCATTGTGTAGGGACTTCTGCACTCATCACATCTATGTTTTTCATGCTGAGTTGTAATACATCCTGGATTTTGGGAGGAGTTCAGTTGTGTTAAGAAGTGGGGGGGGGAGCAATATTATCTTGTTTGGTGTTACAGAAAGAGAATGCTACACGATGTCAAATGTGACTCCCCCACACACATCCTCCATGAGAGAAACCAATCAAAAGTGCAAACAAAGGAAATGGGAGGATAACTCTTTTCAATAGAAGAGAATATGTGTAGCATAATCTTGAATTATGGAATCCTTGCTGCTTTCTGATCCTGGTTGTTTGCTTGCAGATGTTTCATTACCCAACTAGGTAACGTCATCTGTGCAAGTGAGAGTGGGTTTGCTGCCTGTTCATATACATTAGCTTTCTCTATCAGGATTGTTGAGGGTGTGGTTCCTCCTTGGTACTTCTTTGTTGTTGTTGGTTTTTTTGCTTGTTTGTCTGGTATTAATCCCTGGTTATCTGGGTGTAGTTTGCTGAAGGGGATGTATTCTGGTCTTTTTGTTTCCTTCTTAGCATTGTTACTGTCACTTGAATGGCATGTAAAAGTGGCTTCTCTCATGCAAAATCCCAGCTCAGAACATCAAGGATTCCATAGTCTTGATTCAGGTATAGCTTTATATGATTTTATATTCATATAGTTTTCCCCATAATAAGACAGTGCAGAAATGGGTGCAGAAATATCCTCTTGAATTGCTGGATCGGAGTAGCTTTCCTGGATCAGAAGGCTAAAAGTTTCTGAGTATTAGCAGAGTGTCCTTTTCACTGGTCCTGACTACAATTTGTATTTAATATATTTCATCAAGATTATCCTGGTGTGTGATGGCCGTGGCTAGGGAAGGGCTTTGGCCAGGTTTGCCTGGTATGCCAGTTGCATCCCTTTCTGGACCGAGATGCCCTACTCACAGTTACTCACACACTTATCACCTCACGTCTAGACTACTGCAATACTCTCTACATGGGGCTGCCCTTGAGGAGCACTCGGAGACTTCAACTGGTGCAAGATGCGGCCGCGTGGGTTGTCATGGAGGAACCTCGGTACTCCCATGTAACACCACTCCTGTGCAGTCTGCATTGGCTTCCAGTTGTCTTTCGGGTGCAGTTCAAGGTGCTGGTAATGATCTTTAAAGCACTACATGGCTTAGGACCAGAGTATTTGTGAGACCACCTGCTGCCACTGACGGCCTCCCATCGCCCAGTTCGGTCCCACAGAGTCGGCCTCCTCAGGGTGCCTTCGGCCAGACAATATTGGCTGGTGGCCCCCAGAGGGAGAACTTTCTCTGTGGGAGCACCCACCCTCTGGAATGGTCTGCCTCCAGAGCTCCAGACAATTCCCGACCTTTGATCCTTCTGCCGTGCCCTGAACACCTGCCTTTTTCAATGAGCAGGTCTAGGATGAGCCCATTGTTAGTTTTAATAATTTGTTTAATTTGATCCCAATTTTAAATTTGTTCTCCCACTTTTAAATTATTTATTGGATTTCATGAAATTTAATAGGGTTTTAAAATTTTGTATTATATTGTTGTTTTTATTGTTTATGAGCCGCCCTGAGTCCTCAGGGAGAAGGGCGGCATATAAATCCAATAAAATAAGCAAACAAACAAACAAATAAATAAATAAGGCAAATATTTCTGTATTATTCTACAGCTAGTCTTTGCTTAACAACCACAACTGGGATGGACAACTCCGTTACTAAGTCATGTGCTCACTAGGTGCTAGGAGCTGCCTCACGTGCAGCCAGGCTGAACAAGCCTCATCAGCAGAGGGAGAAAAAAGACAGCAATGGTCAGTTGGGCAGAGCAAGGCCACTAGAAAGGAGGGTAACTGGGATTTTGTGCTCAGATACTGAGCTGGCTTGACACAACAATCCTTACTATGGCTATACTCACCATTTTTGAGAATGTTTTTGAATTCCCTTCAGTTCTTCTAACAGATGGGAAATCTAAAAGGATGAGAGAGGAAAGAACACATAACTGTGAGCCTGCCCAACATTAAATCTGTTCAGTTAGAAATAAATTCCACTGCACGTAAAGTTCAAAAGCTTTATTGTTTTAAAGCATTTTTATTTTGTTGTTATGTGAAAAGACTTAGCTTAAATAAGTTCAATAGGAAATAAGACAATTTATCCATTAGGTTTACTAATTTAAAAAGGTAACAAATGAGAAAGAAATGGGAGGGAAAAGGAAAACAAACTAAATAAGTAATTCTTTAAACTGTATAATGGCAATCAATTTGAGTGCAAGTTGTTCTGGAAAATGGGTTTCTCAGCAGAATTACTCACTTTTCTACCTGTACTTCAGCCAACCTTACATTCTCTATTGTAATTAGAGAGGCCTCTGGAGCCAACCTAGCTATAATAATACATGTATATTTGTGTACGTATACAAGCATGCACAAACCCTTTAGCTCCTACTCAGGTGAATACAATGCTGTGCACAATCAGGAGCTGATGAAGAGGCCCAACTGCGCTTAAAGAAATAAAAGTAAAATTCCTTGGAGACTGGCCATTCAAGGTGGCAATCAGGAGTCTGAAATGAAGAGTTGATGCTGATACAAAGGATATAGTCAAAACTACTGTGGTAAGACTCGTTTCTCTTCCCATAAAGAGGTTCTTTAACAGCCCATAGGAATGTAGTGAGGGTCTGTCTCCATATTGATAAATATATATAAATAAACCTTTTACCCTCCTTATTTTAGTAGAAAATGACACTAAATCTGAGATTCCCTTGAAAGGACCATCACTGTCTTCCTACCTTGGTGCTCTGCTTGGTCGTTTCAAAAAGATCAGCACCAAAAGCTGTACCAAAGAGATTCACCATTGGGAGTGGTTCACTGCTATCAGGTTCAGACAGAGTTAAAGCACTGAGTTGTTCTTCCATTGACAAAGAGATGCCTTCACTATTTATGTTAGCCTGGTCAAGAGCCTGAAAGAAAAAGGATATTGCCAAGGATCTACAATTTCTGAACTCAAACAATCTTCATCAGAAGGGATGAATAATTGTAAGCCTGCCATAGTTACCACTTTCAGCAAAGAAAGATGGCAGCAGCACTGACGAAGCCTCAGCAGGAGAGACAAGATGTGAATAGTGGTGGAGACGGGAGAGCTGCGTTTCGCCATCTGTCCTGAGGAATCCTGCTGGCGCACTTTAAACTGCTGTGCTCCTATCAAAGATGAAACTGCATATGTATCAAAGACAAAACTCTCAGGCTAAAAACAGGATTTATTTCAGAATTGTGCAATCTGGTTTCTGAAAGCTATCATTACAATTTGAGGGTGGGAGACAAAACCAGTAGATAGGAGAATTAGGTTTCCTATTCATAGGTTTCCTTCCTAACAAGGTTACAAAAACAGCAGCAAAAATGTGGAAAAGCCTCATCAGATTCCTTTCAACACATTCCTACACAGTGTATAAGAGAAATTTGACACCTTACCTATATTAAATGGGTTGTCTCCAGAATAGCCTGTATACAAAATTTCCTGCTGTTTGAGAAAAGACTGCAATGTTGACCTAAACATCAAGAAAGCACAACAAAGCAATTTGAAGGCAGGTCTCTTTCCCTGCTTTTATACAAACCCAAGACCAACAAACACAGATGCAGTGACTAAATAGCCGCCTCGAGTGCCCCCTGAAATGAGGCGGGGTATAAATCTAATAAAATAAAATAAATAAATAAATAAATAAACAGTTATAACACCAGCAAAAAA